>JBCEWC010010339.1:6291-17752 GCA_038996855.1 Solanum aculeatissimum | reverse complement strand
AAACACCACCGCCGCTAATTCAAGATCATGAGTCGGATAATTTTTTTCATGCACCTTCAATTGTCGGGAAGCATAGGCTATCCGCTTACCATGTTATATAAGCACACAACCCAAACCAAAATGGGATGCATCACAATAAACCACAAACCCATCTAAACCATTAGGCAAAGTCAAAACTGGAGCCGATGTAAGCCGATCTTTTAAAGTTTGAAAACTTTTCTCACATTCATTAGACCACACAAACTTGGCCTTTTTTTGAGTCAATTTGGTCAACAGAGATGCTATAGACAAAAAACCCTCAACAAACCTTCTATAGTAACCGGCCAAACCAAGAAAGCTACGAATATCCGAAGGAGTCAAAGGTCTAGGTCAATCCCTTACCGCCTCGATTTTCTTAGGATCCACCTTGATGCCATCACTGGAACCACATGACTAAGAAAAGTAACCTCACCCAACCAAAACTCACATTTGCTAAATATTGCATACAATTTCCTTTCCCTCAAAGTTTGGACAGCCAATCTCAAATGATTCACATGATCTTACTCACTACGGGAGTAAAACAAAATATCATCAATAAAAACCATAATAAAACTATCAAGGTAAGGCTTGAACACTCTATTCATAAGATCCATAAACACCGCCGGAGCATTAGTAAACCCAAAAGACATCACCACAAATTCAAAATGATTGTACCGGGTACAAAAAACCATCTTGGGAATGTCACACTCTCTTACTTTCAATTGATGATAACCCGAACGGAGGTCTCTTTTTGAGAAATGAGTAGCCCCTTGAAGTTGTTCAATCAAATCATCAATCCTAGGCAATGGATACCTATTCTTCACGGTCACCTTGTTCAATTTCCTATAATCAATACACATACGAAGAGTTCCATCCTTTTTTCTCACAAACAACATCGGGGCACCCCAAGGTGATATGTTAGGCCTAATATACCCTTTTTCCAACAAATCCTTCAATTGGTATTTCAACTCTTTTAACTCCGCCGGAGCCATATGATATGGGGGAATCAAACTAGGTTGAGTATCCAGGAGAAGGTCTACACCAAAATCCACCTCTCTATCGGGAGGGATGCCGGACAAATCTTCCGAAAACACATCGGGGAACTCTCTCACCATCGGTACCGATTTAAGCCTAAGGGATTCTCCTTCCATATCCTTAACCCGAACAATATGATGGATACACCCCTTCCTAATCATTCTCCGGGACTTAAGATAGGAAATAAACCTACCGTTCACAATGGAATTTCTACCCTTCAATTCTAATACCGGCTCATTAGGGACTTGAAACTTAAGCCGCCTAGTTCTACAATCAATAGAGGCATAAGATGCATGCAACTAATCCATCCCAAGTATAACATAAAAATCATACATTTCAAGTTCAACAAGATCACTAATAAACACCTTATGCAAAAACGGCATGGGACAACCTCTATAAACCTTCTAGACCACAATAGACTCACCCACGGGAGTATACACTGAATAAGGCTCTCTAAAATTTTCGAGGCACACATCAAACTTAGTAGCCAACAAAGGAGTCACAAATGATAAATTTGCACCCGGATCAAGTAAAGCATATGCATCAAAATTAAAATTTTTTAACATACCCATGATGACATCCGGAGCTTCCTCAACTTCTTGGCGGGCATGGAGAGCATAAAATTGGTTATTCCTTGGAGCATCACTAATCGGAGCCTTTAGTGACCTTTGACCACCGGGAGCAACTTGGTCCTTTTTCATGCCTTTTGGACAATTCGAGATCTATTCGTCCAAACCACCACAACGATAGCAAGCACCTGAGAGTTTTCTACAATCATCCATATAGTGCTTTCCACAATGGCCACAAAGAGAAAACCAGGGAGCAACCCTAACCGGTGCCTTAAGAGGAGGCACTTTAGTTGAAAATCTCACATTAGACCCTTGGCCTTGTTGGAAACGGACAAATCTACCAACCTTAGCAATTTGGAACCCACCATCAAGTAGGGCCCACTTGGTCTCATGTACCCTCTTTTCTTTCATCTTCTCACCCTCAATTTGTTCGGCATATGTCATAAGCCTCAAAATTTCCATCTCATTTATAAGCATAGCCGTACGACACTCCTTCAAAATCAAATTTGATGCACCCGATATGAACTTATGCATCCTTGCACGAGGATCCGAAACAAGTCTAGGAGCATACTTAGAGAGTTTGGTGAACTTGAGGGCATAGTCCCTCACGGTCATAGATCCTTGACGAAGGTTGATAAATTCAGTCATCTTTGCCTCCCTAAGTTCAAGTGGGAAGAACCTATCAAGAAAATCCACCTTAAACTCCTCCCAATCAACTTTCACATCCGCCACCCTTTCCATAAGCCATTTCCCATACCAAACTTGAACAATATCCTTGAGTTGGTGAGTCGTTAACTCCGTCTTTTCCTCTGAACTAACACCCATAATATACAAGACCTTGGTGAGTTCATCCACAAATTCTTGAGCATCCTCATCGGCCTTAGAACCATAGAACTCTGGAGGATTTATACGAGTGAAGTCCCTTACTCTTGAAGCTGGAGTAGTGATAGGGGTCGGGTGGACTGGCCTAGCTTGGTTGGCCACAGCTTGTTCCAACAAAGAGATAACATTGTGAAATTAGGCATGGGTCACCTATTCCTCAACCGGTGCCCGAGGAGCCATTTCTTCAACCTTTGGAGCAGGAAGGGGAAGGGGAGCTCTTCTTGGAGGCATTTTCTGAAAGAACGACAATACCAAAGTTTAGAGGCATTATCAAGAACTCATGGCACGACATAAGGAAGAAATGAAGTGAGACAATTTCCTAGAACGTCATCATAACCTCTTGTTCATAGGCATGGCGCGCATCATACCCATGACCAAGATTCTAATAGACGCGACATGTTAGACTCCGAGGATCATTACACAACCTAGGGCTCTGATACCATCCGTTTCATGAATCATATAGGGGGGCCTAGATGTGACATGGAAAAAGATGACCCCAAGACCCTCGATCAAGCCATTATAGCATCATTACACGCATCATCGGTTCGGAAATGCGGAAGCTAAACACATAGCATATAAGTTCTAATGAATCGGGGACTTAGGACTCAAGCTATGGGGGCAATAACGGGAATGGGACAAATATGCTTGCATATAGCACATAGTCATTCACAATATCCAATCATGCATGTCATAACATATATAAAGAGATATTATCATAAATCAAGCTAAATAACATCGTATTACAGAACCAAATATCCAACATATAAGTCAACGTACAAGAGTACAAATTTATCCAACAATGCCTCTACATAGATGAGCGGGACCTCGACAAGTTTGAGGCTCACGCTCAAGACATTGGAAAGTAAATACATAAAGTAAAGTGGTAGATAGACGGTGGCTATTGCCCTTGAACTAGATGGCTCAACACTAGCAAGTCTTCAACAAGATGTCAAGCGTAATCTGGTAGAATATATATGTCACCCTTGGTCCCTACATGGTTAGAATATGTAGACAAGAATATGGGTTAGCACAATTAAGCACTAAGTATGCGAGCATGCAATGCATATGACAAGTATAGTGTGACCAAGCAACATGTCAAGGGGACAAGTGATATGAAAGGAATGCACGTAGCCAAAGAGTAATATAAGAATATGTCATGCCATGATGCATGAGATACAATCCTAGGATCATATATATAGCGGGGATGTACCTCAACCGACAAAAAAAAGAGATCCGAGCGAGTCACTACCCGAACCCGTACTACTTGCCAAGTAGTACCCTAAACACCTTCGAAACAAGGGGTAACATGATGGAGTTCCCTATGTAGGGAATTAACCCATGTGTGAATATGTAAGGAAAACTGTACTATGTGTGAAGTAAGAATTCAAATGAAATCATACAGTATTATATAGATAAGGGACTACCTTTAGTCAAATTGTCGAATCAAGTACTTTATGTTCTATATGTCATTTTACCTTTATTTACGACATAATCTGTGCACAACATATAATACAAATGACCAGCTGATCAATAGTAAATCTATATCGGGATTGACCCTTGCTAGGCTTTCCTTGCCCCTTGGGATACCCCCGTGATAGGATCAACCCTGTCTAGGCGATTCTTCCACCCCTTGGGCTACAACCCATCAGAAGCAACTTTACTTTATCTTTTATTTACTTTTGAGATGATTCTTTTGGTGGCCACAACACTTGAGTTGTAGGACTATAGATATAACAAGTGACATATAAACAATCATGTAAGATAATGCATGATGAAAAGAGTAGGTTACACGATTATTGATACATGTAGGAGATGAAATAGCACATGAACTTTATTTAGCCAAAAAGAGAACTCATATGTCTTGATATCCAAAGTATGTATGCAGCTTTAATAATGACTATATATGGAAACGTTGTACATGTTAAAGAATGAAGACAAGTTCGTTAAATATGTTGGAGACTATAAGTGGCTTTGTGTCCATGGAAGAATCTATATTTTATGCCAAGTAATAGGAAATTGAGTAGTCTTACATACCTTGTTGTACCATCTCGATATTACCTCAAAGTAACTTCCTTTTCTCCCAAATGGATATCTACAATAAGTTTGGTGGTAAAACTAGTATTAGTAGCTAATAAACACATTTGGTAGTCCAACTCCACCCAAAAATAATAACCGGGCAGCAAGCCCGTATTTATCGACCCAAAGGCGTTCTTTCGACCTTTCCTTCTTTAATCGTATTTTTCCTAAAACACATTCTTATATACATGTCATATCCAACTTGTTCTATTTCTAGCTAAACTCACATTAATGCAGCAAGTACAACATATAACAACTCCACGCAACAGACTATTAGGTAGCATAACATTACATCGAGAGGGCGTCTGAATGCCCAAAGTTCCTTCACGAAACTTGTTCCCAACTTCCTAAGCTTCGCAATAACTATATATATGTAACTATGAAACACCCACAAACAGTCCATAGATTGGCATTAATGATCAGAATTTTTTCTATAACATTTACGCGAGAAAACGTCCGTAGAACTTCGTAAAAATGGTCGTACAAGAACCCCAAAAGGATTACCTAAACAAACCAGCTGCAAACACACAACGACCAGAAAGAACACCACTTTTAACCATCTAAAAATGGCCCCAAACACAACTAATAAGAGAGGAAAACAATCGCAAAGCGTAAGGCACACATTTCTGGGTACACAGATAACTTTTAATGGTAAAAATGCGAAGAACTTACCTAAATTGCTTATGAACCTGGTGGGAGATTTTCCTTCATCTTAGCTACTGTTTTGGGACTTAAATGAGCCATTTTCAGCTTTAAAACATCAAAATGGCCGACATATAGTTGGGCTTGACCCGACCCGACCCATGACCCGGTTTCCTACTTAGGCAGTCGTGGTAAAATTCTTATAACTCTTTATTCTGAAGTCGGATTGATACTCCGTTTTATGTGTTGCAAACTAGACTTGTAGACCTTCAATTTGATGGGTCATGGACCTTCTAATGCATTATATAATGAGATATATGGTCTGATATATTTGACCCAAATTTAAGAAGGATTTCTTAAATAAGCTTACGGTAACTTTGGTCAAACTTTATCTTGCAACTTTCTTGACTCCGAAACATAACATATGAACTTTGGGATATTAAAATACCCCTTAAAAATCCATTATTATAAAATTATGCACTCTTAGTCCCATCCAAGAAGTGAAACTCAATTTAAATCTTCCGAAAAGACTGAGGTGCCACTTGGGCCATCTCCCTAATCCCGAGTATATATTTAGGGTATTCCTTTGACTTTAAACTTCAATCCATTGATATTAACACCTAATTTCTGCCTTATTACCCTTAGGTTCTATCTAGAGTCACATATTTCATATACAACATGCTATGATCTCCCTAATTTGACTTAAAACTTCTATACACTCGCTCATCTTAAGCGTTAGACGTAAATATAGCCCTCCAATCTGAAATTTAATCACTTCTAAATATTGGTGCTCATTTGACCAAGACATATCTTGTCCTATATACATAGTACTAGTACATGTGAGACGTGGGGGGTTACATTCTCCCCCCAGTAGGAACATTCATCCCCGAATATTAGTATAAGCGAATAACTTAAACAAGTTCAACCCTTCATTTAGACAAACATTTGATAGCATAACAAATATGTATGCACACTTACCTCATAAAGTCCTGAATATGTATCTTGGACTTCCTCTTTAGCTTCAAATAGATAAGGGTACTTGGATTTCATCGCTTCCTTAGCTTCCCACGTTATCTCTTCTACTTATTGGTTCCTCTAAAGTACCTTTACTGAAGTTATTTCTTTATTCCTTAGCTTCTTAACTTGACGATCTAGAATAGCAATAGGTACCTTTTATAGGTAAGATCTCATGTAACTTGCATATCATCAATAGGCGTGATACGGGATGGGTCACCTATAGAATTTCGAAGCATTGAAACATGAAAGACTGGATGAACCATTGAAAGCTCCTGGGCAGCTCTAATTCAGATGCAACCTGTCCAAACTTCTTAATAATTTTATATGGACCTGTGTAATGTGGGCTCAGTTTCCCCTTCTTACCAAATCTCATAACAACCTTCATTGGCGACACCTTCAAGAATACCCAATCTAATACTGAGAATTCTAGCCCTCTCCCCCTAGCATTTGCATATAATTTATGATGATTTTGGGATGTTTCTAGTCGTTGTTGTATCACCCTAACTTTTTCCATTTCTTGTTGGACTAGATCCGGCCCAAGAAAAGTGGTTTTACCCACTTCAAACCATCTGATTGGTGAGCTATATTTCCTTCCATATAAGGCTTTATACGGTGCCATTTTGATGCTTGAATGGTAGTTATTATTATAGGCAAATTCTATAAGTGGCAAATGGTCCACCCAACTACCCTTGAAGTCTAATGCACAAGCTCACAATATATCTTCTAGTGTTTGAATAGTGCATTCTGCTTGACCGTCTGTCTGGGGATGGAAAGCAGTACTCAAATTCACTTGTGTCCCTAAACTCCTTTGAAAAGGCTTCCAAAACTTTACGGTGAATTGAGCTTCTCAATCAGATATAATAGAGACCGGGACCCTATATAGTCTAACTATCTCTTTGAGATATTACTTTGCATATTGTTCAACTGTATAATAACTCCTAACTGGTAGGAAGTGTGCTGACTTTGTGAGCCTATCGACTATTACCCATATAGAGTCAAACTTATGAGATGAGTGAGGAAATCCAGTAACAAAATCCATGTTGATCATATCCCACTTCCAAGTTGAGAGCTCTATATATTGCATCTAACCTCCTAGTTTTTGGTGTTCTACTTTGACTTGTTGGCAATTTGGACATTGAGCTACAAATTCTGCAAGGTCCTTCTTCATACCTCCCCACCAAAACATTCCCTTTAGGTCATGATACATCTTAGTTTATTCGGGGTAGATGGAATATCTTGAATGATGAGTGTCTTCCATTATCCTCCTTCTTAGTTCATTAATCTCAAGCACACATAAGCAAAAAGTAAGTCAAATCCTTTCATCATATATTGACTTACTTTTTGCTTAAGGAATCGTAGCATAGGATCATTGAACAGCTTCTCCTTCACCTCAGTTATCAATGAAAACTCTGCAGCATTATGCATAATAACCCCTTTCTTTGGAGTTTCAAGAAGACAAACTCCCAAACTGGCTAGTTGACGTAAGTCTTTAGCAATCCCTTGCTTTACCCCATTTGTATCACTAGTATTCATGAGCATCTTACGACTCAGAGCATCGGCTACTACATTTGCTTTACCTGGATGGTATAGTATATCAACATCATAATCCTTTATTAGCTCTAGCCATCTCCGTTGCCTAAAATTTAGATATTTCTTCTTAAAGATGTACTGCAGGATCTTATAATCAGTATATATAGCAGCATAAACCCTATACATATAGTGGCACCATATTTTTAAAGAAAGAAAAACTGCTTCTAGCTTAAGATCATGTGTTGGGTAGTTTTTCTCATGTGGCCGCAGTTGTCTTGAGGCATAAGTGATTACTCTATCATGTTGTGTCAGTACACACCCTAAACCAACTCTGGAAGCATCACAATACACCACATATCCCTCCGTTCCCTTTGGAAGCACTAGCAAAGGTGCAAAAGTTAGCCTTCTTTTCAACTCTTGGAAACTCTTTTCACAAGCATCATTCCATTTGAACTTGATCATCTTGTGTGTCAACATAGTTAGAGGTGCATAAATAAAAGAGAAACCTTCAACGAACCTTCTATAATAACCTGCCAACCCTAGGAAGCTCCAAACTTCTGTGGGTGTTATTGGCCTTAGCCAATCTTTCACGACCTTTATTTTTTGTGAATCAACCTTTATTCCTTCGTTGGATATTATATGATCCAGGAATGCCACTGGTCTTAACCAAAATTCACATTTGGAAAACTTGGCATACAACTATCGATCACAAAGAACTTGTAATACCTGAAGTAAATGATTTGTATGATCCTCTTCTGACCTTGAATATACCAAAATATCATCTACAAATACTATAACAAATACATCCAAGAATGACTTGAATACCCTGTTCATTAAATCCATAAAAATTGTTGGTGCATTTGTTAGCCCAAATGACATAACAATAAATTCAAAGTGACCATAGTGTGTCCTGAAAGCTGTCTTAGGTATATATTTCTCCTTCACCCTCACTTGGTGATAACCAGATCTCAAGTCAATTTTTAAAAAATATTTAGCCCCCTGTAACTGATCAAATAAATCATCAATCCTTGGGAGGGGATATTTATTCTTAATTGTCACCCTGTTTAATTGTCGATACTCAAAACATATTCTCAAAGTGTCATCTTTCTTACGTACAAATAACACTAGCGCACCCCAAGGGGACATACTAGGCCTTATAAAACCTTTCTCTAGTAAGTCTTTTAATTGCTCCTTTAATTCACGTAATTACGCCGAGGCCATTCTATATGGAGGGATAGAAACAGGTTGAGTGCCTAGAAGTAAGTGAATACCAAAATATACTTCTCGTTTTAGAGGTAAACATGGAAGCTCTTCAGGAAACACATCAACAAATTCAGTCACTATTGGATCAGATTGAATAGTTGTTGATTCCGCCTTCACACCCCTCACTCTAACTAGATGACAAATATATACCTTTGACATCATTTTCCTTTCTTTAAAATAAGAGATAAATTTACCCTTTCGCACCCCTACATTGCCTTCCTATTCAAGGATCGCCTCATTTGGAAAGTGGAAGTACACTCTCTTAGTTCAACAATCCATGGTGGCATAGCAAGAAGACAACCAATCCATACCCATTATAAAATACAATTCCACCATTTCTAACTCAACAAGGTCAGCCAACATGTCACGTTCACAGATAGTTACTACACAGTCATAACAGACCCTTCTAGCCATAATAGATTCACTGGTTGGCATAGACACTTCAAATGATTTGTTCAATAATTGAGGTGTTCTCTTAAGCTTCCCAACAACTAGTGGAGTGATATATGATAATGTAGAACCAGGGTCAATCCATGCATATACATTATTTGAAAAGATGAATAATGTACCTGTAACCACATCTGGTGAAGCTTCCAAGTTCTACCGAGTCCCTAAAGCATAGGTGCGATTTTAGACCCCACGAGAGCCAGCTTCCCCTCTAACACCTCTACCACAATCAATAGGAACTTGCTGACCTCTACCTAATGGAGGTGCTGATGATGATGATGCAACGGCTGATCTGGTAGGTTTGGCTATATCACACATACATCTTCTTGGGTAATCTCTTATCATATGCCCTGGCATACCACACCAATAATAAGTATCTGACCCCACACGATATGTACCTAAATGGCTCCTCCCATATTGTTTACAAGGCTACCTGGGAGGCATTTGTTGGCTTGTCGAATATCCCGTTGTCCGTGTACCTTCGCCCCTCACTTTGTTGACCAAACTGATTACTTCTAGACCCTTGAAGTTGTGGTAGAGTACTAGCTTCTGAATAGGAGGATGATGGCCTAGGTTACTTATTAGAAAACTGAGGCCTAAACTCACCTTGAGGTAGTGTAAACTACCCTGTAGATCTAGCCCTTTTGGACTGCCCCCTTTCTAACTCTTGTGCCCTTTTCCTTTGCCTTTGATCCTATAATTTTTGTGAAAAAGCTTGCATCCTCGCTATATTCATATCTTTTTTCAATGAAGCAATGGTATAGTCTCTAAGCATATACGAATCCAACCTATCCACATATTGATGAACTCTATCTGCCATAGTAGCAACTACATTAGGAGCATACCTGGCCAGGGAATTAAATTGAAGACTATACTCCCTCACGCTCATATTTCCCTGGTGATGATTCAAGAACTGATCTGCAATGGCCTCTCAGATCTCTAAGGGTAGGTAATGGTCAAGAAATGGCTCTTTGAATTCCTTCCAAGTTGTTGGAGGTGCATCCGTACCCTTAGATTGCTTCCAAGCTTCATACCATAGTATAGCCACACCCTTTAATCTATATGCTGCCAGCTCAACAACGTTTATACCACTTACATGCACAACATCCAAAGTGTGTTGGATTTGATCGATGAAATCTTATGGATCTTTATTAGGATATGACCCCGTGAATGATGAAGGGCCTAAATTAAGAAAATAATGTATCCTCATACTAGCTTCCCTACCTGCACCAACCTGCACCTGTAACTGGGCCTTCTTGTCTTTGACCTTGGCCAGCAACTATACGAGTTAACAGTTAGACTGCATTTCTCAAATCTTGCATGGTAGCATCGGTAGGTAGTTATGGGGATTGTCATCACCCCCTGGTGCATCAGGAGATAGAGAAGTTGGATATTTATGATAGAGACTCATTTTGGACCTCACTTCGCTGTCTCACCCAACAGGATACACTAACTATCACTTCAACTTCGTTCTCTTTGCCTTTGCTTTTCCTTGTTTCTGGTATACTTGTTGTACAAAACAATTTAGAGGTCAGGCACAATCTACCTACAACATTTGGCTCAATTGGACGATCTAAAGAGTGAATAAAAGGTAAAAACCTCCTGATTATAAATGTGGTGCACACCACATCCATAAGAAAGACTCCACATAGACACAACTTTGTAGACTCCCTAGGAAAACCTGCTCTGATACCACTTTTGTCACGCCAAAAATCCTATTAAGGCGGACTTACACTCGTTGCCGATAAGGCTCAGGAGAACCAACCTGTAATCACACTATCTATGAACATTATAAGGTATTTCCACACTCAACATGCCGTTAAGAAAGTAAAAAGTAATAACAAGCCAAAAGAAAATACATATGACTAGGCCGTTGAAGCCACGACACCCAAAATACAAGGCATGACACACTTTACTTTACATAGTCTACAAAGCCTCTAGCTAAGAAACACTGTTTGATGAGGGTCGGGAGAGGGGGGATG
>JBCEWC010010338.1:0-17755 GCA_038996855.1 Solanum aculeatissimum | reverse complement strand
TTGTCATTAATTATAGTTATTTCCCTATTACATTTTTCAATACATTGCATTAACTATATTCAAAGGGTGATTTGGTAGAATTACCCCATCATTTACTACTTCTTAATCCCTGTGCTAAGTCAATAGGGGTCAAGTAAAGTTGGACGGAGGGAGTACATTCCATAAATCCTACACATTTATTAATGAAAGAATAACTAGTCTCTCCTTTTTTTTATATTGTGATTTTCCATGTATGTAGGATTACATTAAATACATTTCATAACCCCTGCACATTTAATAATGTAAGATTAACTCGTCTCTTTTTTTCTAAATTTTTTTTATGCCATGTATATATATTTTTATTAAAAAAATATTAACATTTGACTGTAAATAAAGTTTGTTGACATATTTATATAATTAAGGATTTCAAAATATATAATTATGTTCTTTTTCCTAATATAAGTAGGAAAAGAAAATTATAACTTTAAAATCAAACTAATAAAATAAAAGTTTAAATAGTTACTAAATTTTATTTTAATTCTTATGCGGCGTCACATAAAATTTTCATTAGTAGTATTTTGAAGACAAACTTTGTTTCCATCATTATTATTATAACTAGAAATTCAAAATCAAAAAGTAAGAAAAAAAGTAAGTAATAAACTAATAAAAAGATGGAAACATAAGCTAAATAAAAAGTACCCTCTATTTTTCCTTCTCTTTTGTCACGATGCCATGCATTTTCCAAATGTGCCTGATGCTACGATATATATTTTTTAATTTGATTTTATTTAATATTTATATCTTTTAATTTTGAATATATATAATTAAGTATTTAAATTTATATAAAATTATATAAATAGATATATGTATCATACATGGTATAATGCACAAAGGATAACATGTATGACACAAAATTGTCATGTAGGACGAATATGTATATTTATTTAATTATATCTAAGTTTAAGTGTCTACTTGTGCACACTCAAAGTTAAATATCATAGTTATCAACTGAGGCCGACTCATGTTTATCTATTATATACCACCAATATTAACTTATAATTTTTACTAATCAATTACACTTTTTGAATTCGTGCTTTTTATTATACAGTTTGAGGTGGATGTTGGGGGCAATATATATATAGGACATAAAAAATTTAATTATAATTTTTTCAATTTTCAAATTCAAAAAATTATAATTCAAATGCAATATAAATAAGCTTGATTGGATCCATTTTTTTAAATTCAATTTTGAATTAATTAATTTGGCTATTTTAAATTTTCTTTTTTGAACTTACAAGTTGAGTTGTTTTTTTCTCCTTGTTCTTCTTACAAAAATGAACGTTCAAATAAAATATTTTTGTCCAAATGCCTTGATAATCCTTAATTTCCATCGATCATCCAAATAAAAATATTAATACAAAGTAATGAAACTATTATAAAAAAAATCTGAGTTAATGTCACATATGATCACTCAACTATTAATTTTTTTCGTAGAAAGTCACTCAACTATTAGTTCTTTTCACAGAAAGTCACTTAACTTTCTTTTTTGATTTCAAAGTCACTCAACTAAAGATTTTTTTCACAGAAAGTTACTTAATTATAAGTTTTTTTCACAAAAAGTCACTCATCTTTATTTTATAACTCAAAAATCACTTAACTATTGGTATGTCAGTTAGAAAGTCAATCAATAATTAATCTTTCACTTAGAAAGTCACCCGGTCAATTTAAATAATTTTTTTATCAAAATATTTTTTTATTTTAAACTAATTTTTTAAAAAAATAATAAAAATGCTCATTTTAGATTTTATTAAATTTTGTTGAGACATATTTTTTGTTTTAAATTATTTTTTTAAATACTATTATACCCATTTAAATTATTTTATTAAATTTAGTTGAAATCTATTTTTTTATTTTAAATTTTCTTTAAACTCAAATGTTTAGGCACTACAAGGGCAACAATGAAACAATAGAAGACAACAACAATCTTTTAAATAAAAATTACTCCCTCCGTCCAACTTTACTTGACCCCTATTTACTTAGCACAGGGATTAAGAAGTAGTAAATGATGGGGTAATTTTACCAAATCACCCTTTGAATATAGTTAATGCAATGTATTGAAAAATGTAATAGGGAAATAACTATAATTAATGACAAGGGTAAATTAGGAACTAAATGTAAAATTATCTCTTGATTTCATAAATTGGACAAGTATTGTTGGACATCCTAAAATAGTATAGGGGTCAAGTAAAGATGGACAGAGGGAGTATGCTTTAACAAAATTTAATAAAGTGAGTATCTTATTATTTGGAAAGTGTGTATTTTAGTATTTTAAAAAAATTAATTTAAAACAAAAATTATGTTTCAATAAAATTTAATAAAATCTTAAATAAGCATCTTATTATTTTTTTTAAAATTAGTTTAAACTAAAAATTGTATTTCAATGAAAAATTTAGTGGAAAAAATTATTTAAATTGGTCGTGTGACTTTTGAAGTGAAATATCAATTATTGAGTGACTTTCTAAGTGACTTAACAATAGTTAAGTGACTTTTGAGTTATAAAACAAAGTTAAGTGACTTTTTGTGAAAAGAACTTATACTTAAGTGATTTTCTGTGAAAAAAATTAATAGTTAAGTGACTATCTGAGATATTAACTCAAGAAAATCTCTAGCAACGAAACCATTAAAAAGTATTCCAAAAATTAACAAGTATAAACATAGTAAAGTTAACTATATCAAGTAAACACTACTCAATCATTAAACTTTGTGTGACTTAAACAACAATTAAGATGCTTATTTTTATCGCAATTGTTATCGTCACTAATAAAACACAATGAATAGCTACTCAAAAATCAATCATTTTATTACTTGTGTGTTTTTAAATGGTATAATGGGAAAAATATATAGACATATAAAATACATAGAAACAACTTCAATACTAAAATTCTTAGCTACAAATAAGTCAGTTATGAGTATTTGTAGGAATTGGACTCCAAAGGAAGTAAGCCATTGTCTAATATTCCTCTTGTAAGATGAAGGTGGCAAAGCAACATTCATCTTAAAGTTATGAAACTCGAACATGACAGTAACTAGCAGCTTGGTGAGAATGTCAGCAAGTTGGTGTTTTGTCAAGAGAATTATATATAAAAAATCCTTGCTCGTCACTTTGTCTTGACGAAAGGAAAAATGATCTCCACATGACTGATACGAGCATGGAACACAAGATTGGGGAGATGAATAAGGAACTTGTGATAACCCATCACATTATCACGCCATACAAATGTCACGTAGTATAAAGATAACTATGTGGAACCCTTATACAAAGAAAGAAATGTGCCACAATCGTCGCAATATCAAACGGAGGAGAGTGTGATAATCCTCCATGTCATTACCCCATATAGGTGCCACATGGTTTAAAGATGACCATGTGGAAGCCTTACATAAAAAGAAGGCTAGTCCTTAGTCGAATATCCTATAGATATGTGGAGTATTTCCTCGGAAGACCTTAGAATTCCATGCATTTACATGGAAAGTCCTTAGAGCTGTGTAAAGTATTCTAGAACTGAGACTTATTTGTAAATATGTAGGGACTTACATAACAATTATTATTTGCATATTAAATTTTAAATTAGTAGTACAAATAGAGAGGTATCCATTTGTAAAATTACCAAGGAAAAGAATCAAAGTTCTCTATATTCTTCTAATCAATTTTATTATGTTCTCTCTACCATCTCTTAATGATTTGTAGAGTCTTAAGCTAACTTGGCATAATAAGATCATGAGCAAGTAGTGCAAAAATGTGAACAAGTGGTCAAGTATCGCACATGTATTTGGAAATAAAATTAAGGACGTAATAATGTGATATCAAAGTAAGATTGCAACTAAGGGAAATAACAAATGATAGAGAGATCAACGTTGCTAATACCCAAGCCAATGTTACCCAGGATGTCGCCAACAACTATAGCTATAGCACAAAGAGGAATATAGCCAACAAGAACCAGGAGGTGCCACTCAAGGTTGAGCCAAATGAAAGACTTACATCCCAAGAACCTACTAGTACTAAAGAGAGTTAAGATGATGTGGAAGTACAATCTAAGGACATCTCACTCGATAGAGAGTGAGTTATGAAGGTCAATGTAGAGATAGACACATTTTAGATATTTGGTCAATACTTGGAGAAGGCAGAGGGCACTTCAAGCATTCTTAAGGGACATACTCTTGAGGAGATAAGAGAATCCAAAATTACTTAGATGGGCATACACAGATGAAGATATAGATAAGAAAAGTTGTTGCTACCTTAGAGTGCAGACTCATGGAGACATTGAGCATTATCAATGTCATAATGACAAAGAAAGTGTCACTCGAAAAGTAGGTCAATACTAGCATAACTGAAACAGTTAGGAACATTGTTGTGATAAGGGAGACAAAGATCAAGGCTCCCAAGCCACTAGTGTTCAAAGGGGTTCGTAATGCAAAATAAAAAGTAGAGAACTTTCTTTGGCACTTGCAAACTCATTTTCGACATGAGAATGTAAGTGACGACAATGTCAAGATCAACACTGCAGTGTTGTATTTATCAAAGACTATCATTTTATGGTAGAGACAAAAATTAGTTAATGTTAAGAGACATCTGTGCACAATTAGCACACAAGATCAATTTAAGACTGAGTTCAAGCAGTAGTTCTTCTCAAATAATGTCTTGTATGAGTCAAGGAGCAAACTCCAAGAATTGAAGCAGATAGGGCGCATATGTAACTATATCAAGGAGTTCACCATCCTTATGCTCCAAATTCCCAACTTTACTAGCAATGACTTATTTTTCCACTTTATGAATAGGTTGTAGAATTATTTTATATAAGAGTTCCAACATTAACAAGTCATAAATATAGACCAAGTCATTGTGGAGGTTGAGTCTTTAATAGATTTTTTATATGACAAGTATGAAAAAATAAAAGGTGAAAGAGTTGAAGGATAACAATGTCAAAGGTAGGAGAGATCATGAAAACAGTGAAAAGTTATATTAATAATACCCTAAGACTCGAGATGTAAACAAGTCTGATCTAAAGAAGTTGAGTAGCCGCTAGAGTTATGCCAAGAAGAAAGCACAATTCGAGAAGAAGGTCTGCTATGTACATATGCAAAGGTCCACATAGTTTTAAAAATTGCCGTTACTTAAATACTCTAAGTGCCACGGTACGTGAGTAGAAAGGGAAAAAAGTAAGGAAAGAAGTTTAAAACTGCAACATAATAATGTTATGATCCAAGCTAAGCTCGAGGTATGGCATGGTAATTGAGATTTTTAAGGAAAAATCAACAAAGCCTCTTAGCATATTAAGCATTGAAAATGTGGAAGAAATCAGGAAAAAATCCAAATATCTCAACATAGGATATCATGGTAAGAAGATAACATAGACTCTGTATATAATTTCTGAAAAGCCTCCAATTATAGAAGAGTTACTAAGATAAACCCTAACTAACTCAAAGTCTAAAATTAACCAGAAGTAGGATAGTCAAACAATAAAACCATATTATGTGTCCTCAGATCATGAGGACTCACCACTTCAAATCTTGGAAGCATGATCATCAACCCCTAATTATGATATAATGCAAGCAAATAAGTATGTGTTAGTACTTTGAATGTACTAAGTTTGTGAGCAGTGCAATGAATCATAAACCATGGTGTGCAATTGATAAATGTAAATAATATGATAAAAAAGTCATTTAAAACACAAGTAAAATATGAAAGTGGTCAATGCAGAATAAGATCATCATGAAAATCATAAAGGGCCACGAATTATAAATGAGTAAAATATGAGTCATAAGAAGTCATATCGTATGTGGAATATCAACTATAATTGACAATAAGGCCATGTGAGCTATTACATGAAATTTTGATGTCTTTCCATACAACAGAAAAAAGAGGAATCTACTTACCAAGGTAGACTCTACCCTACTAAGTAAGTGTCAAAAACATATACTATATGGGTATTTACTAGCTAGGACATATTGGTAATAATCCTTCAGTGGCACGTAGTTATGGTACTAGAGATTGCTACAAAGGACCTCTTAGGTCGAGTCTCACCTCAAAGTCCACTCAATGCTAAGTCAAAATTTTATGAAATACTTGCTGTAAAGTCATGTTTATCATAATCCATAAAGCTTGTCATAAATCATAGTTTATACTTGTCATAAATCATGAAGCTTACATGTGAAAAAACAATCAATAAATATCAATTCAATTCATAAGAACTTGTTCATAAAATAACTCATTTCATGCGATACATGTAATATGGATGTAAACCTTCCATCATTACGAATTCTACTTTCATACGGAGTGTTATTGGGTCTTAGTTCATTTGTTTTATAAGCTTGCTTGAAAGACTTATTAATTCATTATCAAAACTTATAGTGAAAAAATTAGGGCAAAAGCATAGGTTCACATGTAATCAACTTAAAATCATAAAATTGGAAAAAAAATATTGCATAATCATATAGAGTAACTTCAATTGAATAAAAATTGAGAGAACACCCATATTGAATTTCATGAACTCGAAATAGCATGTAGAAGAATTGCATAAAATTCTTGAAATCATGTAATAATAACAATTCATAAAATTCATGTAATGGAATAAAAAATCATAAAATCCATAGAGTTCAAATTTAGATTTAGTAGAGAAAGTTGAGAATTTGTTGGGCTCCATGGATGAAAAAGATGCATAAAGGAATATCTATATACCTTGAGTAAATTCTTTGAAGAAATTTGAGAAATTAATGGTAGACTTAGGAGAACCCTATCTTGGTTCAATGGAGTCTTGTAGGAGAAGAAACTTGAGAGAAATTTATGAAATAGGAAGAATAATTGAGAATGGGGGTGGAATTGTAGTACGAAAACGATTATAGAATAATTTATAGGGCCTAAATGACGTAGTTTAGGAATTAAGAAAAGTCAGAAATGTCCTTCATTAAAAAACTGTCAGACACAGGTCCTATGACCCCAATCCATGGACCATAGAAACTTCTACGATCTATACAATCTATCCATAGAAATTGGTTAAGAATTTCTTGTGTTGGAATCTCCAACTATAGAACCTTTTTATGACTTGTGAATCCATCTACAAACCATCTTATTGGTCCATAGAAAAAGAACTGTGATCATAAAAATTGAATTAAAATCACAAACTTAGACCACGACCCGTGATTGGGTCAACGACCTGTAAAACACTTTCATAGAATATCTTGACACTTAGCCAAATTTCCACCCTTCCAGGACTAAGTCTACGAGACCCTCCTATAATTCGTACTTTAAACTACAAACCATCTTGCTTGTTTATTAATAAAGTACTGATACTTGTCATTTTTAAAAAAAAATTCAGACTCCTTCTATGATCCTTATCTACGATCGTGGATCATTTTACAACCCATCAATCCTGATCGTATAACTCATAATTTTTTAAAAGATTTTTTCAAGTCTAGGTGACATCTACGAGGCCCTTTCTATGACCTGTACAATGATCTACAAGCCGTAAATAATACTCATAGAACCTGCACCGACTTTAGTTCTTAGATTTTTCTTTCTTGTTTCAACTTTTAAGGTATTGCAATATCTCCTCATTGAAAATATTCGACCTCGAATGAAATAAAAACTTGCTTGAGTAGAGTAAAGGAAACATCTAACAATCGAACATGAATGCAATAATGCAACTTAACTGCAAAAATCATGGTATCTGCGAATCATACATAAATTATGGCTTAAAATAAGTTTCATGAACATGCATTCATATGAAATGACATGAAAAAATGAGATATAGGAATTCAAAGGAGTAGATCATGGGGAACTAAATATCTTGGGCTAAAATAGAAGAAAAGAGGTGATGTTGCTCAACCTGACTACTCAAAGCCAGAAGGGGCGGTCGTTATCAACATAATAACTCAATTTTAGAGGTTGGGGTTGAATCACATAGGGAATTGTTGTTCAAGGCAAAAGTGACTTGTTGGACCAAGTAATTGTAGGATCTGAGGGGTTGCAACAATCAAAACAGAGTTTAACTAACGAGTTCTAACTAATTGACTTAACAACTATTAAGGAATATGTTGAAGATGTGAAAATATGAGACTTGATCTATCAAAGAGGTCTAAACACTTGACTACATGAGTTGCTACTGAGTGAATAGGCTAGGTTTCTTGTAACTGAAATCATTTCTAAAAATGGATGTTTCACATGAACCCACTAGGATATCACACGCGGAACGCCGAGGATACGCTTGGCCTAAGAAGTTACAACAAAACCCCTAATACCTTGGCCATTGATTCCATTGACATGGACTTTAACTAAAACCTCGTAAGATTTCCAACCATTATATCTATTCCATACTCTAATAAGTTTAACTAAGATACAAATCAAAGATCTAAAACAAAAACCCAAGTTTGCAACCTCAAGATTTACAATAATCCTAGGAATGGACATAAATTCACCCAAATTAACTACAGATAAGTCAAGATATCACAGACCCAATCAATAAATCAAAGACCCATATCGAAAGCACATCCCTAACTGGGGTTTTAGCCACACATGCTAGAAATTAAAGATTGATTACCATTCATAGTAGCAAAATTTATGGGTAACAAGATTGAATACAAATCAAATGACTCTCACCAACTAATCTTCTCCAATTTGATGCCCAATTTCCTCAAAACCCTAATCTCCCTTGTACTATAAGAAGAAGGTTTTATGTACTATTACTACAGACTAATTGTTTTGAATTAGAATGAAAATATGATGTACAATGTCCTTTCCAAAAATTCTTATATACTCCATTTAAATGTATGAAAGTTTGTGCTGCAAAATGTCATTCGACGGTCAAGGTCGGCCATTGCCGAGCACTCCAATGATGCGCTAAATGTGCACTTGATTGCTTTTTTGTATGTATTTAAAAAGGCTCCCTTCACTATACCTTTAGGCGATGATTTTTTGCTTCGCTTTTTCCACTTCAGCGATGCGCCAAAATATTCCTCATATCGCCTTTCTATCCGTACTCCGGGGCTTTGGGTTTTACAACCTCAGGCGATCGCTTGTGTATTCGATGAATCGCCAAGCATAATTTGTGATATCGATCCTGACCGCATTCTTGCCTTGACTGAAAATCTTGGTTGCTGTATAGTTAGGTGATCCCCTTGGAGCCTTCGGTGGATCGTCGAGAATGTCAGCGATATTATTTTTCATCGCCTTTTGGCACTTTTGCTCACTCTCCAAGATTTTACCACGTCTTGCCCATTTACGTGCTTTTAAATTCATTTCCTATCTTAGCACATGCAAAATTTTTAGTAGTTGAAATTAATGTCACATTAAGGGAAATGTTTTCTTGTAATATAACCCCAAAATTAGTACAAAATATAGACTCATCAACACTCCCAACTCAAGCCTTTGCTTGCCCTAAAGAAAATCAAACATTGACCTATCCAGAATAGAGCTTGCAAATAGGGCCACAGAGAGCAACACATACATTTTCACCTTTGTCCATCCCCTTTCAAACTTCCACAAACCACTCATGTGACTTTCAAGCCTTGAGAAATGACTAGTAATCAAGACGCTGGCTATGCTGACAATTGCTCATGAAACTGCTTATCACTTCTTAAAAACATCACCATTTGTCCTCACACCAAAGAAGATCCTGAACACTCAAGTTTATAGCATTACTTTCAAAGGATCTCTTCAACTCTAACTCTCCCAAAAGAGAAATAGCATATAAACTTCAATCCATAGGCTTGCCCTTATTCTCAATCGAAGTTCACTTGACTTTCTGCCGGAATTGGATCCCAAAGGACTTTTACTAGGGTTGTAATGTAGGGTAAGGGTTAGGTAGGATAACATCTGGTCAATAGTGGCTCATACCTCCTTGAACTCTACATTTTCTTTTCAGGCACAAAGGTTCTTTTGGTTTCTTCTTCATTCATCTCATTCTTGACATCTCTTTTGCTTTTGATTTATCACCCTAAGTGTCCCCCCTTTCAGCAAGGCTTTTCTTTTCTTCTTTCTCTCATTTTTTTGGAGTGTCCTAAATTTTCAGGCTTTCACTTCTCATTTTTTTTCTTTTCATTTTCTTCTCAGACTCCTCAATGTCTTTCTTTCATTATAGCCCCTTTTTTCCTGACTTTTTCATGGGAGATACTTCCTTCCTCCTACTAATACCCCCAACTTAGCCTTTGTCCATTGCTCTAC
Source organism: Solanum aculeatissimum (assembly GCA_038996855.1). Classification (NCBI taxonomy): domain Eukaryota; kingdom Viridiplantae; phylum Streptophyta; class Magnoliopsida; order Solanales; family Solanaceae; genus Solanum; species Solanum aculeatissimum. The sequence continues at coordinate 7,563 of JBCEWC010010338.1, read as the reverse complement.
TTTTAAGCTCAAGGAGGGATCAATAAGGAACAAAAAGGACTTATCTTTCACAAACATGAGTCAATACTTCAAGGCTTCCAAAGAAGGGATCAAGGCTCAAAAAGGGTTCACTAAGAATTCATTTCACTGCCTAGGGATGTTACTATAGTCAATTTGGACCGATAAAACCAAAGAAGGCCTAAGGCCCTTTCCTAATCCAAAATCAACCAAGTTACCCCTCAAAACAAACTGGGCAAGTTCTAGATGACACACTATAAGTATTTCAACAAGATAACTTACCCCACATTGGCAAAATAACCTGCATTCAAATAGTAGAAACACATTCACAATTTCTTGATTATCGCATATCCAAGCTCAATTGTTCACATAGTCAACTCAAGATTCCTCAAATCCATTTGGGGATTGATTTATTAAGAAAGGACTAATTAGTAAGTACATGCTCCTCATTCATGGCACTATCTGAATCAAAGATATGAATTATTTATGCTCGGAATGCTAAAGACTAGAGACACGATATTACATCCGCACGCTTGTCATTTATGCATGGGGTTTGCTAAAATTTAAAATCATTTATCCATTCAATCAAACAAAGCAAAAGAAATAACAAAAATAAACACTACTCTATTACAACCCAAAATTAAATTTTTTTTACAACCCAATAAAAATTATCTAAATGCTCATCAATAGCACCATTAACAAAACAAAACAACCAAAAAAAATTGAGAAGACAGGAAATTCCTCAAACTCACCCTCTCCTAACAAAATAAATATTGCCCTCAATGTGCAAAGGACAACAAAAAAGTAAGCATAAGAGAGAATAATGAATATGAGAATCCCCTTGTCAAATCACATATCCTGTTGTGGTGGTAGTAGTGGTGACAGAGCTGAAGAAGATTTCATGGTTGAATCAATGCCCTCTTCCGCTGGTGTACTCTCAAGATCAATATCAAGCCTAACAGGCTGAAATGCACTCACACTAGATATGCCAATCATTGACTTATCTAGAATGGAGGTTGCAATCATTACCTCCACCATCTCATCCTCCACTCTAGCCAGCTCCTCTTGGTCCTCTTGGCTGTGCTCATCCCCCAGTTTCTCCTCATCAGTTTTTGGTGTGCTTACTTATTGATTCTCATTACCACCATCACCCGATACTTCTACATTCAGGCCTTCACTTGGGATCGCAGTTGCATCCCCCTTGAAGGGAGGATCAACCAGCCCATCAAAATATATGCTCAAGTCAGTGGACCAAGGGGATGTAACCTCCTTCTTCAACTCATAGATATCAGCTCTCAAAGATGAAGTGTCCTTGTCACCACCATCTAATTTTCAATAGCCAACACCCTATCCTTCAAGTTGGACAACTCCTTTCTGTGGTCATCAATCATGGATTCAAGCCTATCCATCCTCAACTTATATGCCTTATTTAGCTCCTTCTATTTTTCCTCAACCTTGACATATGGCTTTAAATCCTTGGCTATGGCTTTCTCCACTAATTTAAAATGGTGGCTCAACCCGTATGGCCCAAAGATTAGTGGCCTTGGCCGGCCGATGAAAAGCAAGAATATTGGTCTTTATGAGAGGGGGTTGGTCATCTGTGGCCTATGTACCTATAGATAGAGTGGGGGTAGAAGTGGAAGATAAAGTAGGAGAGAAAGATATACCTATCTCGGTGCCCAACTCTGTAGGGCCGGACTCGAGAAGTTTAATATCAATCACCGATGTTTTGTCAACCTGCTTCTTCTTAGCTCTATCTTCTTCATCCGTCAAAAACTCAGCCTCGATCCACCTGATATCAGTTGATGCCATCAGAGTCACTTCTACATCCATCTTTTTATTGCTTGGGACTCCAACCCTTTTTCACAGTGCGGTGATGAGGCTTGGAAAGGGCAATGAAGTCTATTTCGCTTTGCCCTTGTGAGGATTTCAGGGGCAATGATTGCACCAAGATTAATTCTTTGGCATTCCATGATACAACCAACTAATGCCACTTTAGCATGTTGAAAAATTGATTCTTTTGTGATGACATTAGGTTGCTGTTGATAAAACCAAATGAAAATCATGCCAGAACATTCATTTCTTTCTTTTCAATAATAGCTCTTTCTTTTAACCACGAAGGAGCTGGGATACCAATCATCGGGGCCAACCATGCCTTGATGTCTTCAAAGGGTTTCACTTGAATCATTTCATCCAGCTTATTTGTATACCTGTGCATGCATCCCAGGACATCATTGATTTCAATCTGACTACATGAGACCTGCACACCCCAAACTTCTACAATATCGAGAGGTTTGAGAAATGACTTCACTCTACATTTGTTCTTTGGAATTGCCTTGTCATAGGCCTCATAAAATTCTTAGACCATGGCTGGCATATACGGATCCCGAGGTTTGGTAAATAATTGAAAATTATGGAATTTTATAGTCTCCCAAACCTCTAGATATCTATCAATCACCCTATCAATGGATAATTACTTCTCCTCCAAAATTGTACGTTTCCCCACTGCTCTGAGTCTATTTAGGTACCTTGGGGTCGTTCTTTCTCTGATCCTTTGAGATGTATGGATGAGAGGATCATGGGTGGCTTTTGTCTTGCCTTCACTCCGGTGCCTTTTTGGACTAGGCCCCGCTGTAGGCCTTCTGGAAGGTCTAAGTCTTTCCTTCTCTTCCTTTGAGCTGGTCTAGGTTATATTGAGTTGTGCTATTCTTTCTACTCAACCATTTCCCTTTTTCCTTTGCCTTGCACTTCCATTTGAGGCCACTGGGACCTTTTTTCTACTCTATCAGGAGCTATGACAACTCCTTTAGCTGCTTTAGATCCACCACACATGACTTGTTGTTTGGGTTTACTCATTCCTGCATCATGAGGCACTCCAAGTACTTGTGAGAGGTATTGGCAAGTAATTAAGCACAAAATTCGATTATATGAAATATAATTAGGATAGACAGGTCAGTTAGACCACAAATCAAACTCGGTGAATCGTTAAACTGATTCGGTGATCAAACAAACTATCACCTATTTATACACATCTCACGCTTAGGATCACTGTTACTTTTGGTGATGCAGATGCATATTCTGATCTACGCCAAATTAACTCAGTTATGATAATATTCTATCGCCGAAAGTTACAGCAATCCCTCAAGAACCACAACTAATAAAGGCCGTGTATGTGTAAATTGGGTGCATCGCCAAGTATACTTAGGCGATCAAAATGACCATCGTCTGTTATGACTGGTGTGACCCATCATCTATTTCTTAACTATTTGACAACATCATGTCTTACATGGATGATAGGAACATACTGACCCACCATAATACATCATTGCATGCTTAACGATTTGCTAATATTATCTCATGATCTCTATGGCTATATGCTCACTTAAACGATAATTTACCTTTAATGATGATGTCACCCAATCTATCATAGGGCAAATTCAATCGCTCAAAAGAGGTTAAGGGTTACTCAGACTTCACCCATAGCCTAAAGAAACATTCAATCCAATAGGCAAGCACAAATCACCAACACATTTATAAGATCACAACAAAATTTCAATTGAGCACACTCAAGCATCATGTTAAGCACAGGAAAGGGGGCACAACCGCAAACAACCCATCATTAAGCAGGGAATACTCTAATCATGCATCTAATCTAACTCATTAACAACCTCGATTTCAAAAATTCAAAGTAAGATACAAAAATCCACAATAGGTTATTCACAATTGCAACACAAGGTTCACAAATAAATCCTAAATCCTAAGTCCTAACGATTCAATTCTCAACAAGATTTTCAAAGTTTGAAGCATGATTTTTCATATTACAAGCCCTGATTAGCACCACAATAATGGCTTTCTTTGAAAAGCTTAAACAAGGGTCTGAAACATACCTTTGATTGATGAGACACAATGAAACTTGTAATGATGCTTTTTGATGAGACTCCTCAACTTTTTATGTCAAAAAAACTCAAAGAAAAATAAAGAAAAGAAGGTGGTGTGCACAAGAAGTGAAAAGTAGGGAAGGTGGAAAGTGTGAGAGCTGCGGAATTGGAAAAACCTCAAATAGGTTGGCTAACATTCATGATCGGTGGCAATAAATTACTCCACCTTGTATGATTAGTGCCATACTTAGCATGCTTGGGATTGCCTTCTCTTACAAAAAGCGTACCTTGATTTCCACCCTGAAGTGTGGTGAAACTAACCATCGCCAACTGGAATCGGTGCTTCACCGATTGAACTGTTTGTTCACCCAATTTTACAAAACCTCCAAGGTCACCACTCAACTTAAAATTGCGGTCAAATTGAAGACCACCAATCTAACTCGGTGATGCACCGAGTAATCTTTCTTGTTTTCCCATTTCAAGTTTCTACTTTACGTACTCCCTATCAACTATGTGCATATCAACACCCATTATTCAACTAAAAAAATAAAACTATAAAACTCACCTTGGGTTGCCTCTCAAGCAGCGCCTTAGTTAACGTCGTGGAATAATATAGTTCCGTTTCTTATCACGTCACTGCCGATTGTCCCATTAATGAGAACACCTATGGATCATCTTCTGGATTTAGAAATTTGCATATGTTGAAAACAACCTTCTGATCATTCACTCTGAATCTAAGATCTCCACTCTTAAAATCCATAATTGCTCTTTCAGTGGCTAGGAATGGCTTTTCCAAGATAATTGGCACATCCTTATCCACCTCGCAATCCAAGAATACGAAATCAGTAGGGAGAATAAAGTTTTCCACCTTTACCAACATGTCATGTAAAATCCCCACCGTCTATTTAATGGACTGATCAGCCATTAACAGCTGCATTGTGGTTGGTGAAGGGGTCTCCAATCCTAATTCCTCATATATGGCTAGGGGCATGAGATTTATACTTGCCACCAAGTCGCATAGCGCTTTACTAAACTTTGATGCCCCAATTATGCATGAGATGATGAATGCACCTGGGTCTTCCTTTTTCACTACCAGCTTTTGTGTTAAGATTGCACTGCAATCGTGAGACACCTCAATAGTCTCACACTCGAGAGTTCACTTTTTTGTAACCAACTCTTTCATGAATCTAGCATAACCTAGCATCTCGATCAATGCCTTCACAAGCAGAACATTTATCGACAAAGAGTTAAACATTGAGATGAACTTTTTGAACTTCACATTCTCCTCTCTCTTCTTCAATCTCTGAGGGAAAGGAGGATCAACCTTGACTTGATGCATATTCAACCTCACTGTTGAATTCAAATTTTTAGGGGATATCTTCTTGGTCTTCTCAACATCATCACCAATCTCCTCCTATTTTTCACTCTCAGGATTGCCAAGAGCTTCAAACTCTTCATTATCAACCGAACACTTCTTAACTTCTTCAACACCAACACTTTCTTTTTCTCCCATTTCATTCTGGCCTTCTCCACCTACAAGGGATGGCTTAGTGTTTTCAACCACTTTTTCGCTATGTGTAGTAATTGCCAAACATTGCTAATCACTTCCTTTTGGATTGACCACTATGTCACTAGGCAAACCTCCTTTTGGACGTTGATTTAGATGAGCTAATATGTTTCCAAGTTGAGTCTCCAGCTGCTTAATAGATGCCAAATGCGATGTCACTATTTGACTCAACTGAGAGAAATCAGATTTCATCTCCTTTAGAACTTTAGCATAGGCTTCCATCTTGTTTAAAATGTGGGAGAGCATATCTTCAGTCCGAAGATTTTCTTGACTCACCACAGGTTCTGCCACCTTCACTTTATCATGAGGTGGAATATACCTATCTCCCTCATGGTTCCACCAACCCTCAACTTGAGGTTGACCATTCCATGCTCGATCCCTCCATCCAAAATTATTGTTCCAACTTTGATTCTTGTGTGGCCTTTGAAAAGCCACCGAGAACCCATCATTTAGTTTCTCGTATAATGATATTCTTTATTGTAGCCACTCTCACATGGTGCACTTTCGAACATCACCTTTTCGATAGCTCCCACAGTATTCACACTCTTACGATTTCCACCTATGACATGCTTAGTTAAAATATCAAGTTGGGTTAACATCTTGGCCATGTTCGCATCTCTCTCCTAATCTTTAGCAAACTGCTCCTTGGTAGGACCTTTGTGTATTGAAGGTATCATGTCATCTCTTGTATACCATGCTTGGTTAATTTTTGTCATTCCATCTAAGAGATTACAAGCTTCAATGAATGTTTGTGTCAACAAACCTCCTCAAACCAACTGATCAACTACCCCTTTGGTCACTGCATCAAGGCTCACATAAAAGTTTTGCAAAAACATATTATTCGGAACTCCATGGTTGGGACATTGGAGTAAGAGTTTTTGAAACCGAAGCCATGTTTCATGCAGTGGCTCACTTTCCAATTGCTTGATATTCTCAATACTTCTTCTCAATTTTATCATCTTTGAGGGAGGAAAAAACCTTTTGAGAAATGCATTTTGCAGATCCTCCCAAGAGGTAATAGAATCGCGAGGTAATTCTGCTAGCCACCTCAATGCCTCTCCAGTGATGGAAAAAAGAAATAGCCTTAGCCAAATGACTTCTTGATTCACTCCCCTGAAATTGAATGGGAGACACATATCAACAAAATTCTACAAGTGTTCACGAGGATCTTTGTGGTTGAGCCCTCCGAACTATCCCTTTAGTTGAAGGAGTTGTAACATGGTGATCGTTACATGGAAATTAACTCCTCCACCCAATGAGGGTAGTCAGATAGCATCGATGCTTCCAACCTGATCTCAGTTGACATCTTGTATCCCATTCATGTCTCCAACATTCTCTCCATGAATGCTCTCTTTGTCCTCCATAATTATACCTAACAGTCAGTCAATAAAAACAACAAGAAATAGTAAAAAATCTTTAACTACAAGAACAAAGCTCAATAAATACTTCCAATGTAAACACATCGATTCCCCGACAATGGCACCATTTTTATGTCGCTCAACCCGACTCCTCAAAGGTATAATGGGCAATCTTCATCAACATAATAACCCAACTTTAGCGGTTGGGGTCGAATCCCACAGACAATCGTTGTTCAAGGCAAAAGTGACTTGTTGGACCAAGTAATTGCAGGATCTGGGGGTTGCAATAATCAAAAAAGAGTTCAACTAACGAGTTCTAACTAATTGACTTAACAACTAATAAAGGAGATGTTGGGGATGTACAAATATAAGACTCGTTCTATCAAAGAGGTCTAAACGCTTGACTACATGAGTTGATATTGAGTGAATATGCTAGGTTCCTTGTAACCCAAATTATCTCTGAAAATGGGTGTTTTGCATGAACCCGCTAGGATATCACATGCGGACCACTGAGGACACGCTTGTCCTAAGAAGTTACAACAAAACCCCTATTACCTTGGCCATTGAGTCCATTAACATGAGCTTCAACAGAAACCCCATAATATTTCAACCATTATATCTATTCCACACTCTAATAAGTTCAGCTAAGATACAAATCAGAGATCTAAAACAAAATCCCAAGTTTGCATGTCACGACCCGGATAGGGGGCCTAGATGTGACATGGCGAAGGAGAACCCGAAAGTCCTCGATCAAGCCATCATA
>JBCEWC010010337.1:0-17755 GCA_038996855.1 Solanum aculeatissimum | reverse complement strand
ATTTAATTGATTTTTAAAATATTGAATTATTTAAAGAAAAAATAAATAAGAATTATGTGAGAGCGCCACGTAGGCGGACCTTACATATTCTTTTTTATATATATATATGATTATCATATTTTATTTACGATGAAATAATATTTTATTATATTAATAAAAATTATTGATTATTATTAGTAGAGAGGTAAATTGCATCATATGATAATAATATATTTTAGATTGTGATTCTTTTATTTGGATTAATTTGTAAAATCTCGTTAGAAGTTTTATTTTTTATGAATTTTTTTAATCATGTTTTTAACTATTTTAAAGTATTAATATATATATATATATTATATATTATGTATATAAAGTAACTTGAGACGCCTAATTAATAAAGTAGTAACTGAAAATATTTTTTAAAAATTATTAAAAGGAGAAAAATTCACTTCCAGAAAGCCATCTCAAGTTCTCAACCCTAAACCTGGATGGCTGGCTGAAGTTACGTTTGCTTCGCCGGAATTCTCTTAAGTCTGCTGAAGAACCATCACTCTTCCGCAAGCTAACTATAATGGCGGCTCAATAATATGTGTGGCCTAAAGCCAAAATTTTAAAAAGAATATTATATTTATTTATTTATTTCATATATTTTATTTATTAATATTTTTTTTAATTGATGGGATAACATTTTTTGTAATATTTTGTAAGACAAGAATAAACATATATAAATTATTGTACATTATGTAACAACATAAATGTTTAAATCTCTTTTATTGATTGTTCTTTCAAAAACTTTTTTTGTTATAAAAATTATCAATACTTTTCTGGAAGTATTTAAAAATTATTTAAGACTCCACTTGGTTGAATAAGTATTACTTTTTTATTTATATAATATTTTGTATTACTTTTAATTGCAAAATTTAATATTATAGTGATTGTTATCTTTAGAAAACATTCAAAGTTAGGATAATAATTTTTAAAATTTAATTATTTGATAATGTAGTTAGTTTGAGTTTGAAATATTTTCTAAAATATCTCAAAGAATTGAAATATTTAAATATGGTTGATTTAAATTGAAGTGAATTTGACAAATTAAAAAACAAAAAATATATGCAAGAGATAACCAATAAATTATTATTTCATCAACTAAAATGGATCAAAGAATTTTTTTTTTAATTAATAGTGATAATAAATACTTTTTCTTTTAAAAAAGAATGACCTAATTTGATTTGACATGATATTTAAAAAAATACATTTATGATTATAAATTATAGTTAAGTCAAATGTACTAAAATATCCTTAATCTACTCTTTTTGAAACAGACTAAACTAGGAAGTGATTTTTTTTATATTCGAGGGTAGGTAGGGTATTTTGTTCTTTCCAAGTGTGCTATCGTCTCACAATTCCCATTAGCCCTTATTATTTGGGCCTTTAGTGTTGAAGCCGCCCTTGGCTAACTACTTGCTCCTGCCGCCACCATCACTGGTAAGCTCCGGCGCTGTATGCCATTTATTGAACCTTTCTATGAAGGCACCAACTAGTATGGGATTGCGGTGTAGTTGGTTGATTGTGCCTGCTCATGCAATTTACCAAATTCTTTTGAATTATCAAAATCAACTGTTTCAGTTTTAAATTTATCTTCAATTTTAAGTATTAGAAATCAATTAATCTAAGTGACACATGAAATCAGTATATTCAAATGTCCTTGAATTGAGGTTAATGGTTAGTATATTAGAGATAGTCAATATCTTTTCTACTTATTAAATTGTTTTGAGCTCAATTCTGTTTTTTCTGAAGGTGAAGATATCAATATGCGGTTGAAAGTGATATCACGGTCTACGGATGAGTTTACGCGTGAACGCAGTCAGGATCTTCAGGTTTGGCCAATCTTACTTGTGTTGGGGAGTTGTGTTTTCACACTATGTAACATGCATATCCATGTTTTTTTGAAAATATTAACTCGCGTAGTGATCTATGCCTGATTAGAGAGTTTTTCGGAACTTTGATCCCAACCTTCGACCTCAAGAGAAGGCAGTGGAATATGTTCGCGCTCTGAATGCAGCAAAACTAGATAAGGTTATTCCTGTTTCCTTATTTGGTTTATATTGTTTTATTTGTTTGAATGCGTCAATTTATTTTCTTTTGTCTTTCTTAAATAGATATTTGCAAGGCCATTTGTTGGAGCAATGGATGGGCACATTGATGCTGTCTCTTGCATGGCAAAGAATCCTAATCACTTGAAAGGAATATTTTCTGGCTCCATGGATGGTGGTATGTTTTTCTCAACGTCTTTTTTTGTTTACAATTTTTTTGCCTAGTTTCAAAGCGTGTTATATTTTGATGATACATTTTAGTTAAAAGAAATATTAAAACTTTAATCTTGAGAAATTCTGCGTCAAGGTATTGCTGGCTGAGAATATTAAAATTATATTTGTTATTTTCACCAGACTTGTGAAAATATTTTGTGTTCTTGCAGATGTTCGCTTATGGGATTTGGCTACCAGGTAGATATGCAATGCGATTGTATTAGTTACTATTTGGTATTGTATTACTTGGCTATCTAGTATTTTATTACTTGGCATTTTATCATGATAAGCGTGATCTTATGTAACCTTTGATGCAGTATTCTAGGGTAAGGATCTCTTAGACAGATAGCATCGTTTTCAGCTAAAAAGCATTTGGAACTCAAAGATATGTTTTAATTACATTACCATGAAATATGGGTGATATACTTGAAATGCTGATCTTGGGACCTGAGGTTAATTATTTTGGAGTACTTCACAATGCCTGGGGATTTTTTATTTCCATGTTACTACTGGTATATGACACAAGTTGTATGGGATATCTTTATCTCTAATCTAGTCATGTTTTGGACTACTTTTACATGTTTTATCCTAATCGTATAAGGGGTTGAAATATGAAAACTTTCATTTTGGGCTTTAGATCAATCTGATGGGGATTTCTTCTCCATTCACATTTTCTTTTCTTTTCTTTATCTTCAAGGGGTACGTGTGGCCTATTTACATTCTCAACTTGAACTTATAAGAAGTTTTCCCTCTGTAAACAGCAAATAGAAGCATGTTAGTTGAATTTTAAAAGGCTCTGGTTTTTCAGTTCCCATTACTTGATGAACAACTCGTGGGTGCTCTTTTGAAACTTTATTGATCCCAGTCATGACCCTTATAACGAATATGTGCCCAATTTTTTTTCGCAAAGCATAGGCGGACAGTACGCCAGTTTCCTGGTCACCAAGGTGCAGTACGTGGTTTGACAGTGTCCACGGATGGCCGTATTCTTGTATCATGTGGAACTGATTGCACGTAAGGCTTCACAGGAACTATTGCACGCGTGAATACACAATTATTATTGAAAATATTCTTGTACTATATCTGACCCGCTGTGCTTTGGGCTACTTTACTATAGTGTTAGGCTCTGGAAGGTTCCTGTTGCTAGTCTTATGGAGTCGGATGATGGATTTGATAACTCATCCCAGGTAAATGCCGTTCAAGCTTTTTGTTCTTCTCCTGCATGAACTTGGTGTGCCAGATTGTCTAACAAACTGAATTCTTTTATTCTCAGCCATTGGCTGTTCATGTTTGGAAGAATGCGTTCTGGTATGTTATCTGGCATCGCTGCACTTGCAAGATGATTAACTTAAGTATATCATGATAACTTTTATTTGTTTTTCTCTTGCTTCATATCTGCAAACTGCTATTGATGTTGTCGTTTCTCAGGGGTGTTGACCACCAATGGGATGGGGATCTTTTTGCCACAGCTGGTGCTCAGCTTGATATTTGGAATCCTAACAGGTTGGGTCATACATTTCTCGTATCTTTTCTGCTGCCATGTTTTTGCAATTTTTAACATATTTTACTCATCTTGTGAACCAGGTCTCAGCCGGTTAATAGTTTTGAATGGGGGAAAGACACAGTTACATCTGTTCGGTTTAATCCAGGGGAACATAATCTTTTGGCAACATCAGCAAGGTTTTCATTCCTTAGACTCTAGAGCCTTCTTTTTCTTTCTTTTTCTTTTGGGTGGAAAAGATTGAAGGCCTTGTTATAAGATTTCTGCCTAGATGCATACCTGAGTCTCTTGTTTTAAGTTAGTGCAAATTACTTTTTACTCAAGGTAATCAATCTATCTTTGTTAGTTCATATTTATATATGTAATGCTCCTTTTCTTTACGGTGATTAAAGCTTAGCTGGTTACCATGATCTTTTCTTTTACTTCTGATGCTTGCATGGGTATCTTGATCTCCCAATCATGTAGTATAATCTTTATGAAAATTCACTATTATGTATGTTGTCAATGTCTTGGACAAATATTTATGCAGCAGTTGCAGCTTCTTTGACTGTCAAATCAAACTTAAAAATATTAATTAGTGAACGTACATGAAATCTTCCCAATATTTATGGAAAACTCAATAAATTATTGCTTCTGTAAAGATGTTCTGAAAAATAAACTTGTGTTAGATGGTTTTGCTTCAAACACTTGATTAGTTCATGCTTTCTGCTCTTTTGATGGTACTCGTGAATGGTCTTTTAGAATAGCAGATGCCATGCTTGTTAATTCTAAGATGTTATTGTAATTTCAGTAGCTGCTTAGTTACTACATTACAATTGGTGCTCACAAATTTCCAAGTGTTATACAATTTTTGGTCTGCAGCTACTTATTGTGTGGTATTTGATCTTTCTTGCAGTGATCGTAGCATAAGCATCTATGATTTACGGCTTTCTACACCAGCCAGAAAGATTATTATGAGGGTAAGCAGCATGATTGTTCTGTGAAAATTACTGCTAACGTTTAAGTGGTCTTGTTTTGATTAAATGCTTCCCCGTAAGTTATTTTTATAATGTGTGAGTGATTGAGGCTTTCTGTTTCTTTTTGAACATCTTTTGTGTGATCAGCTTGTTCATGGATTTCGTGGTCATGTTAAAAGAACTGCTGTGATTTCTCTAGAGTAATTCAGCTGTATGTAACAAACAAGCCCATATTAAATCAATGAGCAAACTAATAAGTTTGCACTTACCTTGTCCCTGCAAACTCTTGTGACCTTGTCACTTTTCTTGTTTTTCACATTTTAGTACACTTGCCCTGACAACATCTTTTGTAGAGCAAAGATAAAAAATCTTGAATACTAGAGATGGGAAGAGCATCTTTGATAACAACATTTGATATATATCTGCTTTGTATTTTTTCGAAAAAGTCCATTTCTGACTTAATATTTCTTTTTGCAGACAAAAACTAATTCTATAGCATGGAATCCGATGGAGCCAATGAATTTTACTGCCGTGAGTGCAACATGAGAAATTTGTTCTCCTTTCCTGTATCTTGTGTCGCTATTTCATAATTCAAGTCATGATATTTTTGCTTTGTGTTCCTTGATCACCCTTCTTGATTCCTGTTACCAAGAAATGGTTTTGTTATGATATTATGTTGTTACTTTTGTAACCTGAATGTAGATTATAGGTGGTAGAATGTAGTCACTTTAACGTGGATTTGGGTTTTTTCTTTTGGATAAGGTACTATGAGATCTGATTTTAACTGGAATTTAATTGAAATAAGAGGAACTTGTTCGTTACCACAATAATCAACTTTTAATTTTGTGTATTTCGTTCACTTGATATTTGTGTACGTATTAATTCTGAATTGACATGAATGCATGTTTATGTTAGCATGCCACTTTTTTGAGATAAGTATATTATTGTGTAACACATATCATCTCATCTGAACAAGTGATAGGTCATGCTAAAGGTTCACTAAGATGAGAGTTTGACACCTAGGGGATGGACTATTCCATTAGCAAAAAAGCCACTTAATTTGGCTAAAATTCTAGGCCCAAAATAGACTTTGACATTACAACTACTGCTACAACAATGATGTCCTAATTCCAAAGTGGACTGACATTACAAATGTGAAGAAAATCAAGGGAGATTGGTCTCAACCATAAGTCCTCCTAGGGGCCTGAACTTAACCAAGAGGGTTATAATTTAAGTGCTTATTACAAAGAAATGCAAAGAAAATCATGGATGCAGATTATTGTTGCATCCATGATTTCTTTGTGGTAAAAAATGCAAATGTAGTATAAGTATCTATTCAAGAATTGTTTATTTTTGTGTTTTGTCGACTAACAACTTACCCAGTGTAGTCCCACATGGTGGGGTCTGGGGAGGCTAGTAGAGCGAACACGTACCTAACTCTTTATTTTGTAGACTAAGTTGAAAACTTTCTCTGCCTGGTTTAACCACTGAGATTATGAGAAGCTACTGGATTTCTTTTCCAATTAGCACACAATCACTGTTTGGCTACTTTGTCCTGGTTAGAATTGAGGTTGGAAACATCGAGTAGAGGGTGAATAGAACTGCTCTTTGTGAACTCATATCTAGGAAGCTTAAAGATTCTTCTATGATGTTTATCTTGAAAAAAGATTATTCTAGTTGACATCTCGTTCATACTAACTTTTCCTTTAGGACTTCTGGTTGGGGTGGGGGATTAAGTTCTTTTTGAGAAAAAAAATTTAAATTGATTTTTCTATGTCCAAATCTGTAACATAACCTTTATAATATTCCGGAATTTTGGTTAAGATTACTAAAAGAAATTAGAGAGTTCTAAGTTTCTAGTAAATTATTTGATAACTTGAAGCATAAACCTTAAATGGGAAAGTATATACCCAAATTTTAATGAATGTTTAACATGGAGTAAGTTGGATAATAGTAGCTGCTTCCAGTCCTCCTCCAATTGCTAAAACAGTTTTGATTGTTATACTTTGAATGTAGAATTCAATTCAATCATCTTAAATATGGATGGAAACTTGCAAACGTAGATAGGACCAAAAGGTGGCTGCTTCTTTGGAAAGTCTTTTCTTAATGAGAATTGCCTAGTTACACTTCTAACACCACCCTAACATTATTGCTAGAAGTTTTTGCAGCTCAAGTAGAGCAGTGTAGCTCTATCATGAACTCACTGCCCTAGTGTAAAATGTTGCTGTGCTAGAATCTCACTTTGTGTTGAAGTTTTTAATCTTTATTGGTTGTTTTCACTTTCCAGTTTCCAGTATGAATTTTATATATTAGGTGCTTTCCTTGCAATGACTTCTCGCATGTCTCATTGATGTAGGCTAATGATGATGGCAGATGCTACAGTTATGATGTTAGAAAGTTAAATGAAGCCAAATGTGTGCATGAAGATCATGTCTCTTCAGTGTAAGGCATCAACTTTTCATTTATTGCAGTCATGTGTTGGATTTGACAAGCAGGGTTTGTTGCTAATGTTTGTGGTTTATTTGCAGGATGGATATAGATTATTCACCAACCGGTCGAGAATTTGTTACTGGATCTTATGATAGATCTGTAAGTTCCTGCCAAGTTTATTTCTCCACCTAGTACTCTCAGCACTTTGACTGAATTACCATCCTTTGTAGGTGAGAATTTTCAAATATAATGGTGGTCACAGCAGGGAAATGTATCACACTAAGAGGATGCAGAGGTTTCACTCCACATCTTGATAAAGCATTTTTTCTGTTTTATTTTTAGTTATCATGTAGTTATCCCCGACAATAGTTTATCATCTTGGCTGCTTATAGCGTACTTGCATTTTCAAGTGAATGTGTTTTCCTGACATCTATCATCAACTCAGGGTATTCTGTGTCAAGTTCAGTTGCGATGCAAGTTATATTATCTCAGGAAGTGATGATACAAACCTTCGTCTATGGAAAGCAAAAGCATCTGAGCAAATGGGAGTTGTATGTGTACCTGCACTGCTTGATTCTTTTGTTTATATACAGTGGGAACTTGCATACACTTTCCTTTCTGTTTTTAGATGCATTATTGGTTTGAATCTTTCTGAGTTTTTTTAAATATCTCAATCCCTTCCCCCCTTTAATTGTGGATTTGGTTTCAACACATTGGTTAAGATTATAAAAGGATGAGATCAAGAGGTTATAAGTTTTTATACCCCATCTGTTTTAGTTTCTTGGGCTGCTTAGCATGGTGAGATTCCTGATTTTAGTTATTGGAGACAGACAAAAGGAAAATTTTACGTTTCTTCAGAAGAACTCTTAGACACGCAGAATGATGAATTGTTAGAGTTTTGTTATTTAGAATGCTGCAAGCATGTACATGAAAAGATGACCCCAAATTGGAAAAAAACCACTGATTTTTCATTAAAATTATTACACAGGTTAAAGAGTGTGATGAGTAATTAAAAAGGAAAAGAAGGGGAGAGAGAGAGAGAGAGTTGTAAGTGTATAGATGAAAAGGAATTTCTTAAAACACCCAAACATGAAGTTCGATATATCTTTGTCAGTAAGCAAAATGTTTGGAAAGGAAAGGGGAGAAAGATATAACTTGTGAAATGATTAACATTTGATTGTGCAGGAACTGTTGTGCAAAAAAAAAAAAAAAGCAACCGTCTTAGGACTTCTCTTGAAAGAATGACTTTTTGATATGTGCTGTAGCCTTTATATTGAGCTGTTTCAAGTATTGCTTTCTGATCATCCCAAAAAAGTTTCTTGAAAGTTACATTTGCAACAATATTTAGAACAACTAACAATTGTCTCCACCTTCTTAATGTGCATCGCTGTATTTTTGCTTTCAATAATGAACAAAATAATCTGGTCCTAACTATTTCTGGAGATCGAATATCGTACTATTGTTTTTGAAGAATATGGGAAAGAAAGCTATTTGATGTAAGCTTCCTTGATTGTTCTGTAATTCTTTCTGTTTTTTTCTTCTTCAAATCAATCTGAATGTAAGCTTAAAATTATATTCTTGTAGAAACGCTTAAAATTATATTCTTGCAGATTTTGCCAAGGGAGCGGAAAAAACATGAATATTTGGAGGCTGTCAAGAATCGTTACAAGCATCTTCATGAAGTCAAGCGCATTGTCAGGTAAAAGTTCATCTATCTTAAGATTCTTCTCTTAGGGCTTTGGGCCATTGGTGTCAAATCATAGTTGGTCATCTTGTTTACTGGTATGTAAGTTCATGTCCCACCCAGTGTGAAAAACTTGTTACACTTACCTATATTATGCTAATCACAAGCCTGAACAAAAGCTGTGCATGGTTAAAGCTAAAGTGAGAAGTTCAGCAGAAGATGATTACCCTTGTCAATTCTGTGTGCATATATATTTGTTACTTTTTTGCATTCCTGTTGAATATCCCAAAAGATTCCCAATGAGCCCAAAAGAGATTAATCTTCACTCTCTGTTATTATGATTTTGCAGACACAGGCACTTGCCAAAACCAATCTACAAGGCAACTAAACAAATACGTGAGATGACTGAATCTGAGAGGCGGAAAGAGGAGAGGAGGAAAGCTCACAGTGCCCCCGGAAGCATTCAGAATAAGCGACTGCGAACGCGAAGAATTATCCAAGAAGTTGAATGAAAAGTGTGGCTTTCTTGATCTGCTGATGCATGTTAACCAGGCCAATTTGAGCCGTTTAGAAAGTTGTTACCTATTTTAACAGTTGTTGGCAGGCCTATGGGATAATATATTTTTTATCAGAGGAAGAATTAAAAAGATATTCATCTCATGCTACATCGAAATATGGTGGTGGTTCTTATGTTAAAATTATGTTGCTGCTTACTCTTATTCTTTCGTCATCTTACGGGTTAATTGCATAGATTTACCATGTGATTTCTCTTAGAAATATTTATGTCCTCTATGAAGCTAAACATTTTTAGCCTGCTCTTTCAAATAGTGATTTTTTTTTGGATCCAATCAAGAAGAAATAACATGTTAAAGAGACTCTCGTTAAGCTTTACATGAATACATTTGCCTACTAGATTGGTGAGCTAAATTGTGAAATACATTTCTTTGGAAGCGTTTGTCGAACATTTCAAAAGTTGTTTATCCAAGAGATGTCAGTTAGAATCTTCATTTTCACTTCATTTTAGCATCTCAATGTATTTAGTGAGTCCTTCACTCATCTAGTTTCTTTGGTTTGTGTATCATACTAACTTTGAGTTGAAGTTGGATTTCATAGTTCAAATTTCATATTATTTGAGACTATCAACCTCAACTTAGAATAAAAATATTTAAAATTTATCTACTTTTAAGTTGTGAACTTTACTTCTCTAGATATGTCTGAATTTTTAAGAACCTCAGACTCGTAAATCTTAAGTTGATTCTAAAGGGTCGTTTGGTTGACAATATGTTATCCCAGGATAATGAATGGTGAGATAAATAGTCCAAAGATATCGTATACCTCCAAACCAAACATGGGATAAAGTAATCTTACATTTTATTCTGAGATTATTATAACTTATACCTCACACCAAATGACCCCTAACAGTTAAATAAGTGGATATTTGACCATCTTTTATTATATAATTTGAAGAGTAATATTTATTTTTAAGGTGAAAAATAATATTTAAAAAAATACGTGTTTGATCATAAATATAAATTGGAGTGACTTTTTATGAGTAACCAGGCATTAATAAAGTAAAAACACTATATTACTGTTTTTCAAGTTCTGAAAAATTTTGAAATTTATATGCAGGTTGATTTCTCAAATTTTATGGGCAACCGTTAGAATTCCAAGGACATTTATAAACTTTGGCTATATCTTAAATAGGATCCTGAAATTGGCTATTTGTGTACTCCAAAATAAGCCGACTGGGAGAGGTAGCCAAGCCAAGCCAAGCATTCCCCTAGGGTTTAGTCCAAAACCCTCTAATTTCCTTTCAACAGTAAAACTTTCTCCATTTGCATACCTTCTCTCACGATTCTCTTTCTCATGGCCATCGTCGCTGCCGCTCGATCCATGTTCCGGTCACCTTCCGTGCGCAATGCCGCTTCAAGGATCGCATCGGAGGCTAAAGCCGCTCGATCTTCCTTTCGCACGCCTTCTAGAAGTCCTCTTTCTCATCGTATCTTCAGGTACTGATTTTTTAACTAGAAGTTTCTACAATATTCAATTTACAGTATGTGACTGAACAATTTATGCAATCCAAAAAGGTGTCCTTCTGAGATGAGCGCTTGTTTGGAGTCACTGCAACCATTCCACACGGTCACTGCTTCGGCTTTGATGACTTCTAAGCTTACTGACTCTCTCCGTAGTTACAGTTGGCTCTCAGAAGGTACTTTTATCACTCTGTTATTGATTAGTTTGGTTTCTCTTGGTATTTAGTTGAACTAATTAGAGGTGATAATATTATTTGTTTAGCAAATCAGCTATGGTAAATATGTTAATTAGGATTGCTTCCTCGTTAGTCGTGCTTTGTTTCTATTCATGCAAATGCTTGAGAATTGTGCAAAATTAGTTATTAGCTGATGCAGATCAGAGTAATCAATCTATTAACTATGCTTTAATTCTAAAATCAGTTTTATGGTGCTTTTGTTTTATTCTGCTTGATTTGTAGTATCAATCAGGGATTCATTGTAGTCAGACTGTTACTTTTTCTTTGATAATCAAGAAATTTCTGAGGACACAATTGAAACACAATGGGTGATGGCCCCTGCTCCCGTGCGCGTCACTTAAAAACCATCATTTTGTCTGTGGCAGTGACTTGTGCATAACCCTATGCATCATGCATGTGATTCGCTCTACTTAAGACCAAAGCCCTGGAGGTCAACTATAATTATGCTAGTTGTCTTACCACAGTTCTCTTTTATTTGGGTTTAGATCTGCCATGCTTTGCGAAACTTCCATATCAAGAGTCACTAAGGACATAAAATTATGTAGAAATTCAAAATGGCATCTTTTCCCCTCTCACAGGGAACAAAGATGTAGTTGTCAGCTCTGCTGTGATTGCACGTGATCAATTTTTATGACAAGTGGTTCTGAAAGGATCAAATTTATCTGCATTTCTGGGGTTCACATTTTTTTAATCTTTAGTTCTTTCTATTTGTTCTTTTAATTTTGTCATTGCTGGGGAAGTGAGTGGTATTAATTTGGAAGGAGGTGTATCAGACTATAAGCTGTAACTGGCCTGTGAATATCAATCTAGGAATTAGCTGAAGATTTTCAGATAACTGTTTTTTTAGTCCTGGAAGAGTTGTAGCTCTCTTCATCATCGAAACGTCCTGTGCTGGCTGAATCTTTCATGATTTCAAGATACTTGAAACTATTAACTAGTTGAATAGTACCTCTGCTGGCAACAGCCTTCAATCTTACTGATGATTCAGATTTCAGCTAGACTTGAAATCATTCTTTTCCACCTGAATGAACAAGCCAGAAATGAAGTGACCTACCGTGTAATACATCAGTGCATATACTTTCTCCTCTTGATGTCTAGTTCCCCTTTCCTTTCTTTTCCTATAAACCATAACCATTTGGCAAGATTTTGTGGTTTTCAGTGTATCCATCTTTTATATTTCTCTGACCGACGACTTTTCATTTTTGATATAGGTATCTAGCAAGACCTATAGGACCCTCATTTGATGTCCTTCCCTCATTTACTACTTTGGTAAGTCAATCAAGTATTTCTCTTTAGTGTGTCTTGGACGTATCCAAAGTTTAACTTGGACCTTCTAATTTATAGTTATGTACTATCAATGAAGTTTGTTATAAATATTTTGCAGCATGATATATGGAGCCTCATTTGAAATACCCTTGAAACAATTTCATTGTCCTGAAAGAGTTTAGTGATGTCAAAGGCAGCATTATCCTTAGTAATTGTCAATAGTCTCTTGCATTCTCTTTATTTTTAGTGTTGCCCATCACCTATTTTCCTGTTCCTATTTCTGTCGCTTTGATTAAGTGTTGGATGCTTCATTCTTCCTGTTGTAGGCGTTGTCAAGACTAGATGAAGAAGGAGAAGCTTAGAGGACTGAATTGGATTCATTTATGTTTGGAAGCTTTCAATTTAGAAATTGTTACTTGCATAAAATTTTGTTGAATACTTTTGATGGATAAGAAATAATGTATGATGGTTGTTAGGGTGTATAATGACAGGATATCTGTAGATTTTGCTGATGAATCTTGCAATGAGATGTTTACTTCATATTTTCTGTGCATCTCTGTTGCTTTTTCATGGATGTCCCTTGCAAAAGTTGTCATTGGATTTAATAATATGGACAAGCACAAACTTGTTTTCTTTGTTTGGTTACTTCAACAGTATTTATAGATCAGAATGTCTTTCTAGACTACACTTTGGTAGAATTGGTGCTTACGATTTTATCTTTATCCGATCAGCCCAAAATGAAGGCGTGTGATGATTTTGGAGAGCTGGAGCAATAATTACAAAAGTGTACTTTCTCACACTGGCGCGCTAAGTAAAGAGGCTTATAAATGAGCAGCTCCTGGATTTTCTAAAATTTTAAACTTGGTAGTGCTAGATTGGAAGTTAGTGTTACCATCTGCTTATTTCTGACTTGTGATTGACGGTTTACCTATCTGTTTGTAACTTTGCTATTGATGTTTCTGAGATAGTTGACCTTTATGGTAACACTAACTTCTTGTTAATCAACCAGTTTGGGATAATAACACGACTGGTTACTATCCTCCAGGTGATGAAACTACTCTTTCATTCAGACTTGCCATTGAAGTAACTATTTTTCAGGTTTTTTGTCATCATAGTTGGCGTGGATGGATATCTTCATCTGATCGTTGTAAATAAATTGTCCCAATTTTGCTTCTAAAAATATACTTCCATCACAGCAGCCACATTGTTTTATCAGTTCAGAATTAAATGTCCAATCTTAGAATTGTGTGTTAAATTTGCATAACTTTACTTGACTTTCAAATGACTTGATTTTAATTTATAAGAAAAGACAAAATTAAAGTGGATTATCATTTATGTTGTTTTTAACCATTTTCTCTCTTGTAATTTGTTCCTTTAAAATATTTTTGTTGGTAATTAATCCTGTATATTTAATCATAATTTTCAATTCAACTTTGCATGAATTAATAATAAAAATTTATATTTTATTATGATGATTTATTTACTAAGAATATAATCATCATTAAATACATACTCCATTAGTCTCAATTGGTAGAATTGTGATTCTATGCATTGAAAATAAATGCACAAGTTGATTTTATCTGTCTGTTACTTATGGTCCATTTTTTTCTATCATTTTTATTTGATATTCGATACTTATATTAGAAAGCAATTAATTAAAATTTATTAAAAGAAAAAATATACTTTCTACTAGAATATTTTTTACCCAAAGTTTAAATGGAGATCCTTGATTTTCGTGAGAGGCTTTTTATCTCCTTCCCACAATAACTTTATTGTGGTCAAACTACCTTTTGTCAATATTGTTCAAAAATCTTCAAACACCCATAAAATCATCTAAAGTTCAAAAATCCCGAGTTCTATTATTAGTTTGTTTTGGCTTATAGATTTAAAAATCAAACACAAATGATTTGATATTTAAAAAACGAGAATTAATCCGATCCATGTAGACCCCTAAGTTATATGATATAGGCTAAATTTTATTTTCCATTAACGATTCAAGAAACTAGAATTTGGTTCATTAGACGTAAAACTAAAGAGTCAACTTTTGTTTGAACTTGATTGCATAGTCAAAAGACAAATTAACACAAGAAGCCAATATTCATCACATTATACATTCTGGCACTTGAGTATACTATATACACTTAATTTTATTTAAGAAACTAGAAACAAGAAACTTGAGCTACAATTTAAATATTATATGAATGGTTACAGAAAAATTCTAAAATTCAAATTCAATTTCATCAAGATTGATAGAATCTAATAGAACTGTCACATCATGATCCATAAGACCAAGTACTGCATCTCCAACATCCTCTTCCTCATTAATATTAATGTGTTGTTGAAGATTATAGTCACCGTCATGATCCATAAGACCAAGTA
The DNA here is from genome assembly GCA_038996855.1 of Solanum aculeatissimum. NCBI lineage: Eukaryota > Viridiplantae > Streptophyta > Magnoliopsida > Solanales > Solanaceae > Solanum > Solanum aculeatissimum. Next base: position 2,985 of record JBCEWC010010337.1, on the reverse strand, counting down.
CTGCATCTCCAACATCCTCTTCCTCATTAATATTAATGTCTTGTTGAAGATTAACTGGCACATCATCATCCATAAGACCAAGTACTGCATCTCCAACATCATTAATCTTGTGTTGATCATTCCCATTAATAGCGGAATTAATAAATTGTTCAACCTCACTCATATTCCCCTCGCTAACTCCTTTATTGTCAGCGCGTTTTTCCTTCTTCTTTATCTTACAAATTACGTAACCCTTGTTCTTAATTTCTCGAGCATCCAAATAACCATCATACAGAGAGTACTCCTTCATCAACCACTCCCCATTAGCCTGACCGCTCGACATGTACTTCAAACTTTTCACGTACCCCATAAGTCTTCCTTTATTGTCAAAAGTCTCCTTCCCTTTGCCTTGTGGCTTCCACGTACCCTTTCCCACACTCCGCGAAAATCTTTTCCAACTTGCCTTCTGCTTCTTTTGGGGCGTAATGAAGTAACGCGTGTTGCTCTTCGATCCTTCAAAAATCTCCCATGGTTCCTTGTCCGCGTAAAGATCAACCACCTGCATGAATTCATTCTGATTCGGAAGTGGCTCGTCTCGCGCAAACCCTAACAAATATTTCAACACTTCTGTATTCGTAGGGCAAAATCGATAGCCCATCGGAAGTCGCTTAGCTTCAGCCATGAATGATTTCAGTGAACAAACCAGCTATACATCCAATATAAAACCTAACCCATTATTTTCTAATCACAAGCGTCGCTATATATAAAGGAAGAAATAATTAAAAAAATATTTCTCTAATCCATTTTAGTTGTCATGTTATTTTTCAAAAGTTAATAAATACATTTTAAATTTGAATGTTTTCTAAAGATAACAATCACTATAATATTGATTTTTACAATTAAAAATTATACAAAATATTATATAAATAAAAAAGTAATACTTATTCAATCAAGTGGAGTCTTAAATAATTTTTAAATACTTGTAGAGAAGTATTGATGATTTTTATAACAACTGATTTTATTGAATTTTTTTTGAAATAAGTATCAATAAAAGAGATTTAAACATTTATATATGTTGTTACATAATGTACAATAATTTATATATGTTTATTCTTATCTTACAAAATATTACAAAAAATGTTATCGTGTCAACTAAAAAAAAAATATATAAAAAAATTAAATAAACATAATACTCTTTTTGAAATTTTGGCTTTAGGCCACATATATTATTAAGTCGCCCTTGCTAATTATTCAACATCTGAAGATTTGAGCATCGGATGAAAATTTTGACAGTTCCATTAGCTCTGGAAGGTCTATCTTGGGCTAAGAGGAAGGTTGGTTTTGATTTTGGGGTCTTTTATTTTGAGTTTGTGCAAAAAGTCATTTTGACTTTGAAGGTTTTGATCAAGTTTGACTTTTGCAAACGTAAACAAGCTCGTATGAAAACAAAACCTAAACCTAATGATCGATTACTTTCTAATGACTCGTTAGATGAACGTCACTATATATAACATAATGTACTTGTAATTATGTACTCCATCGGAATATATTAATAGTTTCCTAATATATTAATCTTAATAGTTTTCTAATTTTAAGTACATGTGATTCTAAGCTTCTAAATACTATGTATGATTAATTCAGTATTTTTAAGTTGTGAAAGGTGGTAAAATGCTAGCGAGATAAATCAAATTTAACTAAACTAGAACTCTCTGAAAGTGAGGAGATCTTACTAATTGTTGACACGAAGATATCTTACTAAAAGTCAACTATCATGAGTATCTGAATTAGCATCATAATGTCGTCAGTACATGGAATGTACGATATGTAATAAAACTGAATAAATGATAACTGAATTGAATGTTCATGGTAAAAGAAATGTTTAAAACAACTTGAGCTAAAATAAAAAAGGGATGTAATGAACACATGTATAACTTTACAACTGAGATATGTAATACTGCAACATATATAACTTTCTAAAATAGTACTTTCCTTTTCTTGGGGAGTTTCTTATAACCGACATACACCATGTGAGCTCATTAATTATGTCCAATAGCGCGCTAACCTTGTTGGGAGGGTTGCCCTATACTTTACTAGGGTGTGAGACCATTATCTATATGTGAATCCACTAAATTGATTCTCAAAGCCATATGAAATTGTCCGACAAAAAAGTATACTCAAACCTATAGTAGTACGTAGTTATGAAACATAGTGATGACTACTAAAAGTCTACAGATGCTAAACACGAACCTTCATTCCTAAAGTCCATTTGGTACTAAATAGTCCTTCCAATTTTGTTTTTTTATATATATATATATATACTAGTTCCTCAACATGTGTGTTGCACGTGGATACAAAAATATGTAGTAGAGAACTTTATCTCCTATTTTTATGTTAAGAAACATATTTTGCCAATAGCACTTATCTATAATATCGTTTATATGTACAGAGATCAACGTGGAACCCCAAACAATATTATTTATCCATAAAAAGGCATAAATGGAATATCAATCAACAATGAATAAAACATCATTTTAACCAACTATGTATTTTAATTGTTAACAAATAAATATATCTGATACTCGTAATCAATTTTATGCATCATTTCAAAATGTGTCATCGCTAGCTATTGTGGCTTCTTTGTTTAGTTGTATCCTTTGTGATATGTTGTCCTTAATGATACTGCATCTGCAGTCCTCCTTCAAACATCATTGTTCAAGCATTTCCATCAATTTGTTATATTTCTTTTAAAAACAACTATCACAATGACATATATTCATCAAACTCCATCTTCTCTTGAAATCTTGAGATTTTACTTCTCGAGGCCTATTCAGAATGCTATCATCTTTATATTTTAGATTTTGAAATACTTACAACGCTACTAATGTTTTAGTTGGACTATACTAAAATCTTAGCATGTTCAATTCCCATCGGCCTTTTAATGCTTCATCTCCAAATTAAAAAATGTATAATAAGTTAGAATGGTACGACACAAATGGGGCTTCCTTA
>JBCEWC010010336.1:0-17756 GCA_038996855.1 Solanum aculeatissimum | reverse complement strand
AAATGGTAGGCAATTGCTTTGCAGCAATTTGTTGATTTTTGGCACAGTATTTGTTGACTTTGAAAAGGGGGTTGGACTCCACACAAAATACATGTTCAAATGAAAGAACATCTACAGTAGAATTCGACTTTTCAAAAATCAAACAAGAGAAACTCAACCAGTGAGTGCTCCAAGAGAATATCAATTCGAAAACCCAAATCAAGAAAAGGAAAGACTAGTAGAAATAGTTGCTATCACCCAAAAAGGTACCCGTAAAAATAACTTCAGATGAGGAAAAATCTGAGACAAAATCTTTTACAAGTACCTGAAGAAGTTAATGAAATCGAACTCAGCAGATATTAGGTAACTCCTTAATCACTCTGAAAATATAGATTTCTCTTCAGTTGTTCTGTTTTCCGGTCCAAATCAAAAATTTTGAACAATTGTTAATAATTGCAAAAACTCTTCGTAACATTTATTTTTCTTATTGAGAGAATTACATGTAATGCTCTCTAATTGAAAATGAAAGAATATTTTCGACCCCAATTATAATGTGATGTGTTTTATTTATTTATTTATGCACATTGCTTAATTGTCAAAAAAAAAAACATTTCGTGCTTTACTTATAGCATAATTCAATATTATACTTATAATATAATTCAATATTATACTTGAGAGTGAATAACTTATATGGTCATCAAACATTATACTCGATCAAAATGGAGAAATAGACGGCAGTAAAAGAACCGTGAAGATAGACGCTTGGAAAGGTTCTCAAGATTCTCAATTGCTCTTTTTAGTGGGGAGGAATAGTGCAGGAAGGGAGCAAGACCATGTCGAGTCACTAGTAGAGTAAGCCCTTCCCACGTGTCAAGTTGATTATGAATAAATGAATGCAACCTCAACCAGAGAAATCAACCTGCGCCTTTGAGTTAAGACCGCTAGCGGCACAAAACAAACTAATCCGCGACCAACAAGTTTTCCAAAAGCAAATTAGATGTTCATTCAACTTCAAATTACGGATAATTCTCTTAGAATTATAATTCAAAAATAGCTCAACTATAGATATTTCACTTAAAGCAAAATAACTTTTGACTTATAAAATAAAATTAAATGAATGTCAAAGTGAACTATAGTGACCATCAATTATAAAATAAAGTTAAGTGACTGTCAAAGTAAACTACAGTGGCCATCTAAGTTATTATCTCGTCATCAAACTATAAAAATAATCCACTAAAATATAGGGGATTATTGCTCTAAATCAAGATTTCGAGCTTTCCCCAATATACACCAAAGCCTTTTGAAATCTATGGAGTATGGACAACAAGTCCCACTAAGAAGAAGCAAATTCAATGTGCTTAAATCTTTTGCTGAATCCATTAAAGCAATTACGTGAATAATTACAATGAATGTCAATGTACACAATTCAATATCTATGAAAGTTAGAAAGCAACTAATTCTATAATCACTAAATCAATGTCGACGATCACCTTCCAATATCCTGTTTGGATAACCCTGATGTCCAAGCCATTTCACGTGCACCTCAACTAATTCCACGAAGCATCTAGTACCTCCCGCCAGCATACGTACCAGGTAACTTTGAACACCAAGGCTTTGCTCATCTTCCGAGTATTACAAGCTGGAAATCTGATCGGAACCTATATCTGACCAAATAGTTGAGTTCCTGCAGTGGACGGAAAATGACTCCGCCAATCTAATAGCATCTTGTACCCTAAGCCTAGTACCTTGTTGCCCTACAACTACGGATGCAACCTGGGCTGCTATCGAACCAATGCTTTTCAAATCAGACACACCCCTAGATATTCCATACAAAATACCTGATGCATACGCATCCCCTGCGCCACAGGTATCCACGGGCATGCATGGAGACGGAGGAATATAGATAGCTTCGCCTTTCACGCCAATGTAAGAACCTTTTGGCCCATCCGTGACGGAAACTAAAGGGACGAAATGGCTCAGGTACCTAGTAGCAGAAAGGGGACTTTCATTTGATGAAAAATGACAGAAAGCTCTTGCTTCTGCGCTGTTCGCAAATACTATATCTGCATAATTTGCCATTATTTCCCTGGACGAAAAATGTGGAAACTGACAAGAATAAATAACACTGTAATAGTAGAAGTAACAAATTCATGTTCACTCTCTACATGTCTAAACAACAAATTTTGGTTTTCTGACAAGTTTTTATGACAATTCCAGTGGACTGCTAGCCTCTAGTAGGCTTTAGCCTGACAATATAGTCCTGTTCAAGATCTAGCGTGAATCTGCATAACTTCTCTTTACACATCTAAGATCCAAACTCCAAAGACTTACAGTGTGTTCAATATGAAGGAAAATGTTTTCTAAGACTTATTTTCTTGTGTTCGGTAAGTAAAAAATAATTTCCTCAAAGCATTTGTATATAATAATATAGATAAATACTATGAGAGGTGGGGGTTGGGTAGGGGGTAGTGGGGTAGTGGATGGTGGGCTATGGGATGGGGTGAAGATGAGGTGTGTTGAAGGGTGTGAGGCAGATACAGTTAATATAGATAGCACTTGTTTCCCTACTTCTACTTAGGAAGACATTTTCCTCATTTTTAAGGAGTTTATTTTCCTAGAGAAAATGTTCTCCACACCCTGAGTCAACACCAGTTATTCAAGTTTTTCTCCTTCTTTCTACCTTTGCTTTCTATTAGAGTGTTCTGTTATCCCTTTAGGAAGAGGGGGTGGGGAGCATTTTTCAGCTTTATTATGTAGAAGTCAGAGAGGAAATAAGGTTTTACCAGTAATCGTCATAATGTCTCTCAATGCAAGACACATCTGATGCTGTAATGGCAACTAATGCTCCACACCTGCGGGCTTTCTCACACACTTTCGAAATTGTTCTGACTGTATCAGGAAGTTCAAACAGGTATCCTTCCACAACCAATATATTTGTTTTAGTAATTGCGTCCGCCAAGCATGGGTCATAGTTTATCCTTGATGACGTACCCTGATGTCACACAGGAGCAGAGAAAAGCAGTTAAAAAGACATGTTGTGGAAGGGACACTAACTAAAACAAGATGTGGAAAGAAAAATAAAGCATTGATGCAATTTGAACCAGTGACCAAACTTTTTTCTCCTTGTGGAACGAGGTAGGTTGTGTTTCTTACCGTTCAAAAAATCTCAAGATACGATTAAAAAGAGATGTTCCGTCTTTGTTTGTATAAGGCCTATGAAAGAAAAGCACATACTCTATCTTGTTCATATGAGGCACATAACACTTTACCATGCCAAAGCAAAAGGCAGCTATAACAGATGGTCTAGTTGACTTGCAGTAAGAGAACAACGCATACAAGCTTGAACCCACTATTTATCCACCAAGGAGGATAGCACGAGAAGAGGGAAATTTCTCTTCCATGTTTCTTCTCCATTAAAAGAAGAAATCGCACCTTTTTCTGGGTCATTACAGGTCAAAACCAAAAAACAAAAGGAAAAGGATATGTGTGAGTTACTGTAGAGCATTTGCTGACCTGGTATGCTAGCATTGTTCGCTGAGCATCCGAAGTTGTGAGGACTATCACAGTTCCTGTCGTCCCATCCTTCACTGGTGCTGATAAAAAATTCAAATTTGCTCGTCGAAGTTTGGATCTACATACAAAATGATACCACGTCAGCAGTCAGTCTAATAGACCAATATGATTAAAACAAATTATTGAACTGTATACAACAAACTCTCTGCAGTTCCCATTTAATTGTGGAAGGTTTTAATACTTCTCAAATATAAATCATAAGAGTGGAGATTCATTCAAAATCTAGGATACATAATATCAAAAGACTCTGTCCTCTCAGCTAGTGATATCTCAGAGAGCCAGGTAGAGCTTGTAGTACAGAGTTTTTGCAGTGGTCCTGCCCCCACCCCTTCTTTGATAAGTTTCTTGCTAGCCAATGCATATTATTTAAAGGCATCATCATCACGATGATACAACGAAGAAAAAAAATTGGAAGTGGGGGAGATAATTAGCAAGTGAGAAATAGCCTAGTGGTAAGGGCCCTCTGCTTCCAATCATACGATTGAGGGTTTGAGACACCAATGAAGTAGAGGTAGGAAAAGAGGCTGTTGAGATCCTAGGCTAAGAATGGGATAAGACTTAAAGAGTTGACCTTTACCTGTAAAATCCACCCAAGGGATCACTTCCCACACTACCAGCCAAAGCTACATTCAGAGCAGGACCAGCTGTTGTTTGACCACCAAGCCTGGCCAACGCAACCAGACTGTTAGAAAGTGAACCACCCGCGGCGGCCTTGTAGCTGCATCCGTCCATTGCACTCAGAACTTTACCCCTTTCCTCATGATTGACAACCTTTCTGGTACCCTTCTCTAATCCAAGCCTTTCCAGAAACTCATCGTCAACCATACCAGAAAAATCAACCTGTATAATCACCACAGAACATCACCACATGTAAGAAGCAGGTATTATAACAAAGATATATCTGTCTATTGTTTCAACATTGTAAAGTGAGCAATGAGAAACCAATTAAAGCAATACAGCAAAGTTACTGCCAGTTAGGGCAGCGTGGTGCATACTTCCAAAGCGTCATTCATGAAAGAGAATGTTTGGGAAACATAAGACAAGAAGGAATTATACATAAATCTCACTTATTCTGAATTAGAAATACATTTAGACATAGCTTTAAGGAATTTCAATATCTAAATCAAAGCAAAACATTATCTGTAAGGGAGTGAAAAGCATACCGATCCTTCAACATCCTTTTTATGTCAATTAAATCCTAAGAAGACCCATAGGAACTTATATACAAACTTGTTTTACGGATTCTTCACCCTTAATCAATATTCCCATCATTCATTGTTTGTCGTAAAGGGATTACAGAACTGCTCCATTTCATGTATAAATATAAACCAACACACTCCCTCCATTATTCGTCTTACTTTGCTTTTTAGCCAATTTCAAAAACAATGGTTCTTTACTTTTTTTAGGGCAAATCTGGTAAATTATCTTTTAATTTAAGTCATACCAAGTCAAAAATAAACAATCAAATCGAAAACAAAGGGAGTACATTCTAACAGTTAGGCATCCTCTAAACTGACAATAAGCACAGATGGAAAAGGGGTGCAAGGGAATGTACCATAGCTTGACCAAGGCCTAAGACATCCCATCTTTGAGGAAGATCAGAATTTGAATGACCCAAATCTTCCTCATCAACAATCAAGACTTGGTCTTCATCGTCAGTCTCAGCCCCTTGTTCACCATTTTCACCCGACCCAATGTCCGAGCCTTTCCCCTCAGAATTTCTACCAGAAGAGGAAAATTCAGATTCAAAGGAAGACGAAAAAGCCCTCGGAACCACATAATCGGCAGCCGACATAGAACAGCCCGAAGAAAAGAAAGAACACGAACTGGAACCGAAAATTCTATTGCTTGATGCAACATGGCTGAAATTAGACTGATTCCTTAAAAGGGTAAGTAAAGTAGACGGCGTAGATGAAGTTTCAGAAGAGAAAAAACAACGGAAAGTTCTGGAAACTGCAGAAGACGAAGAAGAAGATAAGGAGAGAAGAGAAAAAGACATGATTTTTTTTCCAAGAATTTCTATTTTGAGGTGACTTCAAAAATAGAAAAAAAAAAAGGGTATTTATGGTTTATTAATGTGGTGATTTTAGAGAAAACTGAAGCTCCGTTGAAATCTGGCGGCCGCCGTCTTCTTCGCAGGGAGCAAAGAAGCGTCAAGCTCCGGTCACCTGTGAAAGTGTATGGCTCCTTTATCCCCAACTACCTGGCGGACTATATATTGTACATTTCTTTTTGGATAATTTCACAATCTCTCTCAAAAATTTATTTTTATTAAAAACAAAAATACCCTGCCTCACTTGAAATTTGATACAATTTTCCCTATTTTATGGTTAAAATTTTGGAATTTTTTATTGTTTAAAATTTAAAATAAATATTATTTTTTTTATACTTTTAGAGAATAAATAAAAAAGATATTAGTAAAAAAGATGATTTAAATTATGTTTTTGAATGTTTTTCTTAATAGATGTATGTTGTTTGTCAAATTCAAGTAATATGTAATAAGGAGAGTACTCTATCTTTTCGGATGTATGTGGAACTATTGTCAATGGTTTACTTTTTGGGAATGTTAAAAAAAAATTACTACATGATTTTTTTAATATGCCTATATGTATTGCTTTTGGTTAATTGATTTGATTCTCTCAATAGGTGTCGAGATTCATATTAAAAATAAAAAATATAGTAATTCAAACTATAAGACATAGGAATAATAATTTAGATTGATCAGAGGTGGATGACGTAAAGGAAAGGAGGTCCATCCTGTGTTTTCGAGCGATTTTTCCGTAAAAGGCAGATCTTTTTCTTTCCGTCCAAATTGAACAATTGAATAGGGATTTAGATGTGACCAAGGTGCTTGCAAGCTTAGGGTTACACTTTTGCTCCTCATATTTATTTTTTTTTAAAAGAAAACTAATATCAAAGAATAAATTTTATTAATATTTCACAATTGCTCTTTCTGACCTTAAATGTTATTGATATCGGAATGTTAAATTAAGGATTATGGTAGGGGCAAAGGAAATTTTTGGTGGAGCGGTGAAATGCATAGAGATCGAAAAGAACACCAACGGCGAAAGCACTATGCTGGGCGGACACTAACACTGAGAGATGAAAGCTAGGGGAGCAAATGAGATTAGATACCCCAGTAATCCTAGTTGTAAACAATGAATATTAGGCGTTGTGTGTATTGACTCGTGCAGTGTTGTAGCTAACGCGTTAAGTATCCCGTTTGGGGAGTAGGTTCGCAAGAATGAAACTCAAAGGAATTGACGAGGGGTCGCACAAGCGGTAGCGCATATGGTTTAATTTGATGTAAAGCGAAAAACCTTACAAGGGCTTGACACGCCGCGAATCCTCTTGAAAGATCTCTCAAAAAGTATTTAGTGCACATTTCGGTCAACTCTCCATCAACTTTCTTTGGCCTCGCGACATGTATTTCCACGGTACTCGTTTTTTTATTATGAAGCTTGGCCAAGTGATCCAACTTAAATTGGGCCTAGTGCCCAGGTGGTTTGGCCAATAGTGGGCCAAGAAATATTAAAGGAAAAATTACACATATATATACAAAAAAGTAAAAAGTTTATAAAAAAAAATCATGTTTTATTTACATAAAAAAAATAGCCTCAAATCAGCGAGACTATACATGACTAAACAATATAGTTAGAGAAAGTATACACTGGTATACAATATATATTACTTATACATAAGTTATACACTAAATATACATTATGATACACAAATATACACTGACTATACATGTCTATACTACTAGGGTTGAATGCGCAAAATTGTAAGAAATAGCTAAAGATCAGTCGGATGACTACTTTTCGTAATTAAAAAAACTGAGTTATTTTTTGTGTAAATAATTTTGCTCAGTGACTTGTGGGTGTAATTATCCCAATATTAAATGGTGACCCCTTTATAAATAGTCTTGATATTTTAAGTTAGGCTATCGATTTGGTTTCCAACTTTAAGATTTTAATTAATGTTTAAGTTGATAATCTAATAAGATTATACTAAATTTATCTCCTAATTATGTAATAGTGGTTTCAGATATTAAATATAAACTCTGTTTTTATTTGTATTTTGATAGTTGTTTTAGTATTATTGTTTTACTTTCTGAAGTACTTAACTTGGTAGGGTTCTTTTCATATGTATAAATTATAAACTAATTTTATTTTTCTTTTTGACAAATTGCTACATCAAAAAAAATAAAATAAAAAATTAGTAATAATTTATTAGAATATGCTTTTGCTTGTAATTCATGTAGATTTTAAGCATGAAGATAATGTACATATGAACAAATGTTAGAGAAAGCAAAAAATAAAAATGAAATTTTTTTCTTATTGATTAAATCTCAAATCAAATCATTGATGATCAAAAATAAAAAAATCAATAACAAATATTTTGTTGATTTGATTTTTAGTTTAACGTGTCCACGATTAGATCAAATTGATCGCCGCACAATATTAAATTTTATAATTGGTAACACAATTTAAATAGTAATTCACCAACACACTATGCTATTTGAATATAGGAGGGGCTAGGACAATTTCATATATTTTTTTAATTGATATATATAGTTCGTTTGAATTAATTTCTTTTAAATTTTTTAAATAAAATAAAAATAAGTCAAAAGCTATAAAATTTATCCCACAGGCTCTTAAGTCTTAATACATGCATGTCAAATATTGGTTTGAAAAGTATTTCCTCTATTTATATAAAAAATAAATATTTAATTTTACTTGTTAATTTAACAAATCAAAAGAGTTCTAATACTTTTTTTTTCCATATTATCTTTAGTATGAGTAATAGTCAAATTAGAATTTCAAAATATCATTGACAGAATTAGTTTAATGCTATTTGTGTTCACTTTTACTTATCCATTATAATAAAATAAATATTTATTTTTATTTAGCTACTAGACAAAGCATAAATGATCATTTTTATCTGTTCAACTTGAAATCAAAAGACATTTATCATCCAATTCTGAATTTGTTTTTATTAATAATTAATTATAGTTACTTTTTCAATGCATTTCCCTAAATATAATAAAATTGACATTCTATGTATGTATATGTATGTGTGTGTGATGTATGTATATGTATGTGTGTGTGAAATTAAGTTCATACTAATTCATCGTTAATTTTTATTTTGATAATAATAATAATAATAAAAAATCAAATAAAATACAAAATACTTATACTTCTCAATATTTTCTGAATCAAAGAAAGATATTTGCTAATAACTTAATCGATTTTAAACTTACGATATTTATACATATATTATATATATAAGTGCGAGACAAACAACTCGATATTGACATGTCTGCTTTAGCTGCTTGCTTAATCAAATAATTGTTCATTTAGTTTGCTTGATTTTATTATGTCGTTTTTATTAATTGTTTCTTCAACTGATGTAGCTATGAATTTACGATTTGTTCCTAATTAATTATTTCTTCTTAAAAGGCAACTACCGATTCACGTAATTGTTTCATAGAAGAGCGAGACAGACAACTCGGTCTCGACATGCCTGCTTCAATTGCTTGATTTTATTATGTCATTTTTATTAATTATTTCTTCAATTAATATAGCTATTAATTTACGATATTGTCCCTAATTAATTATTTCTTCCTAAAAAGCAGTTACTCATTAACGTGTCTGTTTCAACTACTTGATTTTGCTATGTTGTTTCTATTAATTATTTTTTCTGCTGCTTCAGCTATTAATTTACAATATTATCCCAAATAATTTTTTTTAAAGGCAGTTGTCGATTGACGTGCCTACTTTGGCTGATTGATTTTACAATATTACCCCTAATAAATCAATTCTCCCGCTGTTTCAACTATTACCAATTTAAAATATTTAAAAAGTAAATACAAATTTTGATTGACTCTCAATTTTTTTATATGTGAAACATAAAGTGGAAAAAATAAGTAACACATATTATTTAAAAATAACATAAAATGTGTTATACGTCACAATAATTAATAACTTAAAATTTTAAAATATATGCATAAAAAATCTATCCGTATCACATAAATCGAGACAAAAAAATAACGTGTGTTGAGCCGATAGTAGCACGAACTCCATATCCAATAACAATTATAATCCCATAAAAAACAAAAAAATATTACATTGCTTCAAATCACAAAATACATCTATGAATTCGTTGCTAACCCTTTTTCATATTAACTTTTAAATGAAAAAATATATTAGCAAATATTTATCTTGAGAAAAAAAAAATCAAAGAATAAAGATATTTTCTATTTTATTACAAATACTATTAACCCATTATGTAAATAAAATTAAATAATGGAGAAATGGCCAAGTTTGGGCATGGCGGAAAAAGCAGTAAACGAAGCAGAAGGGAATCGGAGCAGCGAGAAGGTATGCAAGAGATGCAAGCAGACATACGATTCTGCTTCTAATAACTCTAGTTCATGTAGATTTCATCCTTCTTTCTTTGTATGTCGCCGTCACGACGATCAGAAAAGGTATCACTTTGCCTGATTGAACTTTCAATTTATTTTTTTTAATTCTGCGTAATCGTTCCTTTCACTGATCAAAATATATTAGTTGTTTGTTGGGACAGTCGGCAGAGATATCAATCGATTAATTTAGCTGCGGTCTGGTGAATTTGTTTTGATATATTCAGGATCTATTTCATTCAATTGAGGTATAAATTTGTGCTTAGGGGTGTCAACGGGCTATTGAGGTATAAATTTGTGCTTAGGGGTGTCAACGGGCTATTACTGGACACTGCTTCTGCTTTGTGATATCATAATTGTATTATCCTTTTTTTTCATGTTTTGTTTTAGTTTTCAGGAACGAGATTAAAGCTAGGTGATGGGGTTATTAATGATGGTGAAGTGCTAAATTGGACATGGTTATTTTTTATTGTATTTTTTTTTAGAACAATATCAACTGAGGATATGCTTACAACAACAACATACCTAGTGAAAAATCCCACTAAGGGGTCTGGGGATATGCTTAGCTTGTTTAAATTGTTTTAGACATGATTGGTGTAATTTGTGGTTGTATTCAGTTATGATGCTCGGACTCTTAAAAAATGTTGATGGGTGTGTGTTAGATACTCCGGAAGTAGTGCATTTTGGAGAATGTGATAATGGTGCGACAACAATTTTGGAGAGTCGGAGCAACATACTATTCAGCAATCCAGAGAGAATTCTAGCCTTGTCCAGCTACTCTTCGATAGGAACACAAAAATAATGCAATCTCTAGTGCACTCAACAGAAAGAAAAACACGTTTTCCTCATTTTCACTGACCCGTCTTGAAAAGATTTCACTGCCCTAGGTTCATTTGTGGTGCACTTTATTATATGGTGAGGCACTAGAGTAGACATTCTGTATTGTTTTATACCACTGAGTTAAATTTTGTGCCAAATAACATGAGCTAGGTACCTCCTTATTTAGGTTGCTCTAGGATTTATTGCCAGAGCTATTGAATCTTGATACTGCCAATATTTAGCGTTGGAACGTTTTAAATTTTATATAGAAGAAGTGAGATCATTTAGGGGGTGTTGAAAGATATTGATTATAGATAATATGATTTTGTTCAAATACTTTGTGTTTTGCAATGAATAAGAGTCGACATCAAGTAATGCACGAATGTTGCTTGCGTAAATCTGATTGTGATACATATCAAACATCTGCTATCCAATGACCTTACCTTTTATATTTCTTGGACTTCACCGTGTCATATAAACATCAACAACAACAATGTACCCAGTGTAATCTTACAAAAATCATTGCACTAATATACTTGAATTCAATTGGTGCCCCTCCCACCATTGTGGGGGAGGTTGGGGAGAGTCCTGCTGGAAAATCTTTGTCAGAACTTAAAAGACATGATTAATACCAATCTTTTTACATACTAAAGTTTCATCTACCTGCTCATAGTGAATAGGAATGGATTTCGCTCATCACTTCCCAAGAGAATACTTTAAGTTACTTCAAGTACCATTGTTCCTTTTAACAAGTTCATATTGCCTGCCACCTGTTATCACTATCATCCATCTAGATGTATTCTTTTCCCTCCCAGTTTCAATTATACTGAGTTAAAGAATGAAGGAAAAGTGATGTGAAATAGTAATGCAATGAGGTTCAGTAAGTTTTTCCTTTAAGAGTCTGGTACTTAAGTGGAGAAGGATAGAGAGTGGTCCCATTATTCACCGAGTTCCTCGCCATGCACCATTGATCCTCAAGGATTTCTCCGTAAAAAAGAAGTTTCATTATGAAACAGTAATTTTGTGGCTGAAATGTAGTGATATATCTTCAGGATGGAGAGGCCCGAAATTTCTATCTTCCAAGGGGCTGCTATTCCTTATCAATCAGCTCATCCTAATTCTTAGGCTTCCCCCGTTTTAATCTTCTTAGTTGCTTCTATCAGCCCGTTTTATCTTCTTAATGGCTGCTACCCCCTACCAATCAACTCATGTTAAAGCAATCTCTTCATCTCATTAAGTATTGATTACTGCACAGTTTCCTGCAAACACTCATATACATTGCTAGGGAAGGACTCATCTGGACACCATAGGATGGCAGCTTCATACTAGTTTGCTGCTTCTCATGTGTCCACTGGTTTATATGCTCACAGGTAACAAAGTCTAGTAGAAGACCGCACATTATAAAATTCATTCCTGAGAAGGTTACTGCAACTTAGATTTCAAGATTTTCACATTTATAGAACCGGGGAAGTAGGGACGACTCTACTAACCAATATTTGATTTGTGTACTCAGTTTTTAAATGTAATTGTATACAGTTTATTTCCAAATATTCTGGGTTTTTAGTTCCCCATTGATGTGCATAAGACTTGTACCTATTGTTAGCTAGTTGGGTTGAAGACAGTAGGTTACTTATGAGTGCTTCAAATGAAGGTGTAGGTTCACATCTTCTGCTGCAGATTTTCCTTTTATGTTCAAGGAGTAAGATCCTTTTTTTTGTTTTAGAAACTTGAGCACCCATGATATCTCTTGTATAATTGGAAACTGCTGAAGTCCATAGACGTCACTATTGTGACATGAGTTTCCCTGCTAATTACTTGACGCTGCATCCTGGTAGGTGCAAGTAGAACAAGCCACACAGCAACTTATCTTAAGCCCACATAGATTCACTCTGGATCATAATTAGTCTGGGTGTTACATCAGTGAAGTACACAGACAAAAGGAAAATGCTAGACTGTTATTTTTTAATTTAATTCTTTTTCACATTATTGCTTGTTAATTTTTTTGGCCCTTTGCATATTACTTCTTACTCCCTATTGAGAAATTCCACCGTACTGAATAAGAAAAAATAAATGTGCATACATGCTTTTGTGTGTGAAAAGGTGCTTTACCTCTTAAGAGGTGCAGCTCTAAGTTGTTCTCTTTCAGCGGAGAACTTAGACCAGTTTCAGTGAGAGACCCTACTGATATTTTCTTCTCATAAGAAATGAGGACATCTGTAAATATTTGGATCTACTGGGCTGCTGCATCGCTATGTAACTTGATTGAGGCTTATAAGCTCACCATTAATCTTAACAGTGTCAACATTTCTCATATAAATTTGTGTAGCCCGTCCAACCCTCCAAACTTGAGCAGGTGGAATTGGAAATAACTAATTGGGTCAATTTAGAGAAAACTCAAACTAAATCTGTTAGAAGTTCGATAGCTCAAAATGACCCTCCAGAGACTTCGTCAATCAATAGAAAAAGGTTTCTCTAATTTCATTCACTTTCTTTCTATATATAACAAAAAGTTGTTCCTAAAAAAGGTTGTTTAGTTTGTGGTAATTAAACTAGTTATTATAAACCAAAACAGAGGACAAACAAATGACAAAATGGTCTAAGTTGGGTTAATGGTTGAGTTATGACCCATTATTTAGCCCAAAATTGACCCCAATCATCTTCACTCAAACAAGCTAATTTAGCTGGTTTGTCATTACCATTCATTGACTTTATCCATTTTAACCCCTCCAAAATTTGACTCGACCAGCCCATTTACACTCCTAACTCCTATTATAAGAAAGAATGTTTTACTTGATAAATTGGCATTCCTTTGTCTCGAGGCACAAAAGGAAATTTTGGATAGGTCTGGCTTAAAACAGCAAGGGCATTATGAGGAAATCCTAGATCCCTTTTAAGTTGTTCAAAGCAGGTCCACCATCCAGATCAATCAATCAACTATGCTTCTACCCAAATCCTTGATCTCTATGCTCTCCTATCTGGGGTCATATCCTCAGTGAGTTGGAGATGTGACATGCCCTATCTAATCACCTCTCCCAAATTGATCCTCAGTCTACCTCTATATGTAGACCTATCACTGCCGATCTCTAACACCTTCTCACTGTGCATTTGTGCTTCTTCTCTTCACATGCCCTAGCCATCTTAGTCTCACTTCTCACATTTTGTCCACCATAAAGGTCACTTCACCTTGCAGTTGGCTTACTGCTTCCTTCATCTCTTGTAAGATATCAACCCCCGGGCTGAGGTATACTCCAGGATCAGTTTTACTTAGTGTATTAATTGCAAAAATAACAAGAAAATCATAGTTTGAGGAAAAGGAAAACATGAGAATGGCATTACTTGCATGTTGGAAAAATAACAGTATCTATTAACCTGTAAATTTATACAACTTTACTTTCTTGTATTAGTATATCCTTGGACGGATTTCTTCCCAAAAATATGGTATGGGTTTTCATCCATATCTATGCAATCTCTGGGAGTGGTATTTCTAAAATTAATATCATGCAAGATATTTTCTCAAGGATGGTTGACTAGATGAAAGTCTCTGCCTTCTTTTCTCTTCGTAGGTATTACGAACTAGGACCACATGATCCTCCTTATGCTGCCAAGTTTTATGATTGCTGCGGAGCAGAAGATCCTGAAGCAAGTGGTTGTACTACCAGTTTCCATGTCTCATATGACGATGAGTAGGAAGATTCTCATGGTTTGTTATGTAACCTTTCTGTAAAGTAGAAACTGTCTTTGATCTGAAATGGACAGTCTCCACATGGTCTACGTAATGAAAAATAATGTTACATGTTCTTGATTTTGGGGATTAGGTGATGCTTAGCATTACTGATAATAAAAAATGTATATATAGTAATAGTTTTAACTTTAACCACTAAATTACATATTGTTGTCTTCTTGGCTTAACAAAGATGCCAAATGAGATCACCATTTGTGATATGATAAAGTTGGTTTCAGACAAAATAAATGAGAATAGGTTGTTGACAACTATAATGAAGAAACAAAAACTTGATAGTTTTTATATTGTTAACTGAATCTGTCTAGATAAGCCAGCTCATTTGGAGATTCCTACTTAACAAAAATAGTTATATTTGATATTGTCCCAACTTGCAGCTGGATAAGCAAGAAACAACATTCTCAGCTTTGCTGGACAAGCTAAGCCATGAATTTTGCATGAGACTTCCAAGTGAAAAAGGACATTCATATCTACTTATCATTAAAATTGAAGTTGACAATCCACTTGTGGCAATAAAAATTGATTTATTTATTTATAAGTAAAAGATTTTTAAATGGTGACAGCAGGAGTGATAACATGCGTCCCACCAATTGAGAGACAGTGAAAGGCTATTTGTGGCGTGGTACACCTTGTCTTTATCTGTCCCCACCTTTTAGCTTTACCATCTTTTATACTATATAGTTTTATTTTATTTTATGGTAACTACTCATTGTTGACTCTACTATCTCTCTTTTATACTATATAGTTTTATTTTATTTTATGGTAACTACTCATTGTTGACTCTACTATCTCTTGTAAGATTTTTATATTGACTATGGTACTATTCCGATTAGCTTGTCCACACTTTAACTATTTTCGTAGAAAGATATAAAAAGTCTAGCAATAGAGTTGAAAGTTAGTAGGTAATTGAACATTGTCTGTAATCTTTCTAGTATTGTTATTATTACTGTCTTAATATCTTATTCTTTGAGTTTAGTATTTCTGTTGTTTCCTCTGTTTTAATTATTGTATTGTTTGTTGTTGTTATTGTTCTCTTCTTCATTATTTTCAACATTACTTCTTTGCTACTATATATGCTTTACTTTTTTTTAATATGTCTTACTTGAGTAGATAATCTATCGGAAAGAGTCTCTATCTTCACAAGAAAGGATGAATGGCATATGCAACCTCTCTAAATCTCACTCATGCATTGTACGAGACATATTATTGTTGTTATTTGTATTTTATAAGCTTATTAAGTTCTGAATAAACATAGACATGCTTGTAGCTCCGCCCCTACTTTCAAGACTTAGAAAAATGTATGAACTTTTTGCTTGATGGATTGTTCATGAATGGAGGGGTAAGTCAAGATATATAATAATGTTCGTATTTTTTATTTGCACAAATTAAAATCCTAAAAGTAGAAAGAAATCATATGTAGGACTAGGAGTGCATGTTACATGTGGCCATTCAATAATTGTCACTATATGGGTGGATCTATCCCTGAAATTATTCTTCGATAAAATTCAATAATTTTAAATTTATATTAAAATATTTATTTAGTACGTAGAAGTATAAATTATCTATCTCAAATTCAGTTATTGTTCATAATTTAAAATCTTTAATACATTCAACATAACAATAATAATAATATATCTAATATAATCCCATGAGGTATAGGGACGTTACAATATACGTAAATCTTATTTTTATCTTTATGAGATAAAAAAAATTAATTTTTAATAAATCCTCGTGTCAAAAGAAAATATCATGATAAGGGTTTGGGGGCTAATGTGTCAATTTTACATGCTATATTCTACTCTCTTTTTTTTCTTTTTTTGAAGGGATATTTATTTATTGGGTTACACATCAATAAGGCTGGAAACCAAAATAATGTGTGTCACGTTTTAAAGTTTAGCATATTTCTCGTACACACCATGTGTTTTGGGAACATTAAAAAGTTTTAAATTAATTTTTTTGTAGATATTTATTTATTGACTGATTTTTTTAATAATAATAATATATATATATATATATATATATATATTGCAAAACAAGAAACCATAGTGTTACTTTTATAGTTACGTAATGGGGTCCGATAGACCTCTGCTCATGTATTAAAAAAAAAAGTAAGATGATTATTTTTCGAATTATAACATGAATATGTAGTTCTCGAAAATAAAATGTGTCACATTATTAATTGTGACTTTTTAAGTAAAACATTTGAATGATTACTCAAGTTATTATTAGGAAAAAGGGGGCATTTTGATCCTAAAGTAATAACATGGGCATTTTGTTATCAAAATATTATCGATAAAGATATTTTTAGTCTAAAATATTGACATCAAGGCATATTTAGATCATACTATTAATCGAAAATATTTTTGTTCAATTTAGCATAGTATATAATATATGTTGAATAATTGTGCTAGTTTGAAATTTTTTAAAAAATAAAATCAATCTTAAGTAACATTTTCCCGAGTAGCTCAATTTCTTTATATATTTTGGAATTTGTATGAGTTAGGGGACTTAACATTATTAAATTTCAAAAGTTAACTCATTTATTTAAGGTTCTTAATTAAGAAGATTTTGCAATACTTTAGCTTTATTTTTTTAATCTTTAAATACTATAACAACTCATATTAAATGTGTGAGTAAATATCAACTATAATTATTATATAATTCATTATTTTGTTTAATTATGTGAGAATAATAATTCATAATTCTAATAAATTAGCATAAGATGGAGCTATACCTATATTAGACCTCAAGTACTCAACTATTTTTAGATTAGACTGATCAAGCGTTTGCTTTACATGATAATTGTATATTTCAGATGCGAAAATCGAGTCACCAAAGGGTTATTCTTACATTTCTTAATCTTTTTTTAATTAGAGTGATATTTAATTAAATTAACTTTATTAATAACATTCCAAAACTCTACCATTCTACTATATATACGAGGGAGTTTCAACTACTCAAGTAGGTAACAAGTCGATATGTTTGTTTGAACAGCTTGAGGGTATATCAACGATTTTTTTATGATTCTTTCTTTTTAATTTATTTGTCTTGTTTTTAGTGTTTTGTACATTTAAAAATTGTGTAAAAAACATTACTAGTCATGATAATTAACAATTTAAAATAGTTATAAAATATCTATACTATATTAAAAGTGTGAAGACCCTTAAAAATGTTGTTTGAACTTTTTGCCCTTCATTAAAGGACTCTTCTTTAGACAAAGTC
>JBCEWC010010335.1:0-17757 GCA_038996855.1 Solanum aculeatissimum | reverse complement strand
AATCCTTGAATCAAGTCCCACATACCTTAATTCAAGAAACTAATCCACAAGATCAAACTTAATCAAGTCTTCTTCCCTAAATTCTACAAGCTAGCTTCAATGGAGGCCAAGAGAGGCTTAGAATGTTAAGAGAGTGTACAGGAGAGTTCCAATGGATGAATGAGGGTTTAGGGACTGTTTTAGGGGTTTAGGAGACATTAGGGGACCAAAAGGGGGCTTAGGGAAATGTTAAATCACGAAATTACCATTAATACGACAGAACTTTTAACTGTACACAGTGCCCAAATGGAATCTACAGTGCCGTCAATAGTCACACGGCCCGTTCAACCTGCCGTCCAAAATGACTTAGCCAAATCCTTCAACGCAAACTCTCGGAGGACTTTTTATTACACTTCACGAGGTACTTGACGGTCCGTTCAATGTGTAAATGGTCTAGTAAGGCACCTTCTAACCATCCTTTGCCTCAAAAAGCATTCCCAAGCCTTTTCCTAGCCACTGTCCAACTTCACGGGACAGTGGACGGGCCGTCAAACACTAAACGAGTCGTGCAAGGCTTCGTTGGTTTGTACTTGGCTTAGGGGTGGTTCTAGGCCACCCCAAGCTCACTGGAACACCGCACGGGACCCTAGACGATCCGTGCCAAGTTTCACAGCCCGTGTCAATGTCCTTGGCCAATTATTCGATCCTATCTCCAGTGGCTTCCGAATTTCAGACAGCCTCACTATTTGGGCCATATCTCCCTCATCTGAACTTTAAATTGAGTGAAACCATTTGTGTTGAAAAGATAACTCAAAGGGATTCAATATTATATGTGGTATCCCACATGGTTCATCGCACATAAAAAGGTATTACTGTTTGAAGTACACTACTGAAACTGTCCCTCTAGGCCACTAACTAGCCCAATTTGTAGTCGGCCAATTAAACTCAACCCGTGGCCACCAAAACTCACCCATGGCTTTTAGTAAATCATATAATTCCAACCATAAGTAGATTTCAAAAATTTTCGAGTTGTTACAATGTTCTTGTACTATTAGAGATTTCCCTTAGTCCCTTATTCCCTCTTATGTGTTGAATGATGGTTATATGGATGAGATGGAAGTCCCAAGTCCCTAAATTCCACCATAGTGTGATTC
The DNA here is from genome assembly GCA_038996855.1 of Solanum aculeatissimum. Classification (NCBI taxonomy): domain Eukaryota; kingdom Viridiplantae; phylum Streptophyta; class Magnoliopsida; order Solanales; family Solanaceae; genus Solanum; species Solanum aculeatissimum. The sequence goes on along the minus strand of JBCEWC010010335.1, from coordinate 16,624 downwards.
ATACTTACCTTTCCTTTAGAATTATATGTTATGTGATTCATTTTATTACTCTTCCCCATAACATCCCTATAGCATGAGTCCAAAGTACTGATTCCCTTAGAAGTCACTTGTTAAGTGCTTGTTGCCTATTTGTGCTTCTACGAAACCAAGGATGTGCCATGCATTTTTAAGATGCTTGTTTGGGATCCCTTTGGATTTTTCATTTATCGTGTCACATCTAGGACCTAGGATTCAGGCATGACAAATCTTGGTATCAAAGCACTTGGTTTGTAAATGGTCCTCGATAATCTAACACAATACATCAAGTAGAGTCTTGTTCATGGTTGTGAAGAGTACCATAACTATGAATGAGAGGTTATGAGGCATTTTAGGAAATAATTCACTTCTCATACTCTATGTTATGCTTTAGATTTGAATTAAGGTTTCCTATCACTAATGCGTGATCTTTGATTTTCTATATTATGCCTTGATATGAATGCAACCAAGAGCTCCCATTCCTTAGGGTTAACTGGCCCCTTTGGCTCCGCAAGTTCCTCAAGAAGAAGAAGAAGTGGCCACCCATGCAGAATACCAAAATATGGTTACCTTATTGGTGAGAGTCGTGGTTAACAAAGGAGTTCAAACTCCTCATGATCCTACCCCTACCTCAAGGGTGAGGGACTTCACGAGAATGAATCCCCCAAAGTTCAATGGCTCCAAAGTTTAAGAGGATCTCCACAAATTCCTTGATGAAGTATATAATGTTTTGGCTATTATGGGGGTAAGTTTGAAAGAAAAAGCATAATTGGTGGCCTACCAACTTAAATTCCTTGCTCAAACATGGTACAATCAATGGAAGGCGGAGAGACCGGAAGATGAACCCATACCATGGGAAGAGTTCAAAGTTGCTTTCTGTGATTGCTTCTTTCCAATTGAGTTAAGGGAATCAAAGATGATGGAGTTTATGAACCTCAAGCAAGGTTCGATGAGTGTGAGGGAGTATTCCCTTAAATCTAATGACTTGTTAAAGTATGCTCCGCGCTTGATCACCGACACAAGTGTAATAATACATAATTTTGTTTTGGTGTGTCCGATTTGTCATGATTATTGGGGACATGGACATATCTCGGCTCATAAAAGTTTCCAAACAACTTGAGGGGGAGAAGCTTAGGAAGAGAAAGATGGGGGAGTCCAAGAGAGCTCGACTTGATGGAGGTTCCCAAGGCACCAAATGTGGTCATTTTCAACACGGCCACAAATTCCAAGGCCAAGGGTCCTCCAATGCCCAAGGCCAAAGATTTTCTAATGATAGGGTGCCCAATCCTAGAGATCAAGGTGGAAATAGTAGTCAAATCATCCTAAGGTGTGGAAGATGTAGATAATATCACGGTGGTAGATGCTATAGAGCTATGGGTGCTTGCTTCGGGTGTGGAAAAATAGGCTACAAGATCACAGATTGTCCAAATAAGGGTAGAGATGGTCGTCTTCAAGGACAAGATCTCCATGGTTATCAAAGGGAACAAGGTGGCCAAAAAGGAGGTTATACTCTTTAAAAGAGACAAGGGGTTGATGAGGTACCTGATGTCATTACTGGTATGTTAAAGATCTACCATCTTGATGTGTCATGACCCGAAAGTGGGGCCTAGATGTGACATGGCGAAGGAGAACCCGAAAGTCCTCGATCAAGCCATATAGCATCATTACTCACATCATCGGTTCGGAAGCGCAGAAATGTAAACATATAGCATATATTTCTAGGAAAAACGCGGCTTTGGACTCAAGCTATGGGGATGTTGCTGGGAATGGGATGAGCATGAATCACATAGCACATAACAAGTATTTCAAAGGGGCAGGTGAGTAGGACTCAAGTTATAGGGGCATACCGGGTTAAGGAACTTTCCACATAAGCACATTCCCAACAACCACAAGCACAATACATACTCATAAGCATAGTCGGATCATCATATCCATAATCAAAACTCAATAGTCATAATATCTCAACAAAACATAATACAACGTGCAAGAGTTTTACATGTCCAACCTAGCCTCTACATAAGATAGAACGGGGCCTCGACATAATCCGGGATCACCCTCAAGTCATAAAGAGAAGAAAATAAAATGACACAAGGAAGATAGAAAGTAGATATAGCCCTTAAACAAAAGGGCTCACCACAAGCAAGTAGCTTCAAAGATGTCACTCATCGTCCAACAGAAGATAAAGGTCATCGTCGGTCCTTACATAGTTAGAACATATAGACAAAGAGTATGGGTTAGCACATAATATGAACTAAGTATGTGGGCATGCAATGCATATGACATATTAATATGACCAAGCAAGATAACAAGGGGACAAGTGATACGGAAGGAATGCACATAGCCAAAGGATGAATATATCATAACAATATGTCATGCCATGATGCATGAGATGCAACCTACAAATCATATTATAGCGGGAATGTAACCTCAATCGATAATGGAGGGAACACGAGCGAGCTACTACTTAGATTCGAACTATTTGTCAGGTAGATCCTTAGTCACCCTTCAACAAGGGGAAACATAACAAGTCATCCCATCTAGGGAGAAATCCCATGTTGGCACATGGTTTGATGGAAACGAGTATGTATGGATCCTTGGAGCTATTCCACCTCGACTCCAATCCCTTGGTGTTAAGCCTCATCCCACGAGAATACATATATACATGCAAGCTTTTCAAAATGGAGGATTTACATTCCTTTCAAAACCATCCATCATTAAGCAAACCATATCATTATAAAAAAATTCATATCCATACTTAGGCTAAAAAGCTAACAAGAATTGCCCAAACCATTTCCATATCCATGCAATATGAGTAGCTCATCTACATAGCTTATCATATCAAGCCTTCATAACATATCAAAATGGTGCAAGCACCCATAATGCTCAAAGAGCCACAATAAGAGACTATGTGATCACAAGTCTTAACATATCATATCATAGCAGGAGGGCCATGCACTTGACAAGAGTTTCATCATAACCATACTTCAATGCATATGCCATGAATGAGGAATCAAGTACATGGGTAATGGAGATTCAAAACTTACACCATAATTCAATAGATAATTCAAACCATAATTCATGAGAAATTCCCAATTCAAAACATAATGCAATTTACCCATGCATATTAAACCACCAAAGGGACATGCATATTAGACCTTTAAGTGTTTTAATGTACTTCATGAATTTCAAACTTAAATCAACTTTAAATCACCTAATTTCTACATCCCACAACTCAATTCCATCAAATACATCAAAATTTGAAGAAACAATAATTAAAGAAAGCTTAAATTTATAAATTAAAGATAAGAGTTCTTGGGTCTTCATGGATGAAAGGGAATCCATGAATCAATCTAACATACCTTGAGATTAGCCAAGAGAATTAGATGATTTTGCAAGAAAGATGATTTTCCCCAAATTTCTTCAAGCTTTCATCAATGGAGGTCAAGAGGATTGAGATAATTTTGGGGAGGATTGAAGAGCGTTAGAATGAATAAAATGGAGGTTAGGGTTTGATTTAGCGGTCTTAGGAGACCTTAGAAAGGCTAAAAGGGGCATGGGATTAAACTAAATTATGAATTAACCATTAATGAGACGGATAGGATTCATAGAAAATAGGGCTTCATGGAGGCCACCCAGTGGTTGTCTACAGGTTCACGGACCGTGAACCTGTCCGTGAGACCTTACTTGGTCTCGGCTTTGGCTTGAACTCTCAGGGGACTTTTTGGACCAACTCCCGAGGGGACTTACGGACAATGTAGCTGCACACGGACCATATACTGGTCCATGGAGCCTCACTTTGTTTGGAGTCCAGCCCCGAGCCTTGGCCAGCTCTCTGGATCACTTCACGGGGCCCTTCACGGACTGTGAAGGCTCACATGGACTGTGAAGTGGGTCGTGGAGTTCCACTTGGTCCGGGGCGTGGTCCAAGCTCTAGGGGAGCTCACTGATTCAACTCATGGCTCACACCACGGACCGTGAGCCACCAAACGGTCTGTGGTCTCTCACTTCATCTCCGTCCTGAATCCTTTTCCAGCATAATTCCAAATATGGGCAGTCTCACTGTAAGAGCCATAACTTCTACATCCGAACTTTGAATCAAGTGAAACTAGTTGTGTTGCAAATATAACTCAAAGAGATTTGATTTGATATATAATATCCCACACAGTTCATCTCATACCAAGAGATTTGGCTTTTCAAAGTCCATGCTATCTAACAGGCCTTACAATCTTCCACCAAAACCATTACTTTAAATCCGACAACTTAAATGCAACCCGTGACTACCAAAATTCAACCATGGAAAATCCAACACAAACCTTTACCAACCATTATGAAGTTCAAAAATTTTTGGGTCGTTACATGATGTATATGCTTTGTTGGATCCGGGTGCCACTCTCTCTTTCATTACTCCTTTTGTTACTAATATACTTCATGTGTGTTCCAAGTTATTTTATAAACCCTTTGAAGTTCCTACCCCTGTCGGTGAATCTATTGTTGCTAAAAGAGTCTATAGGGGTTGTCCCATGTCTATATTGCATAAAGTCTTGCCTTGTGATTTTGTTAAACTAGACATGGTAGATTTTGACATTATTCTTAGGATGGATTGGTTAAATGCATTTCATATTTTTATAGATTGTAGAACCCATAAGGTTAAGTTCCAATCCCCTAATGAACCCTCCCTTGAGTAGGAAGGTCATGACTCGGTGGTAAAGGGTAAAATCATCACGTGCCTTAAGGCTCAAAAGTTGATTTCCAAAGGTTACATTTATCATATTATACGAGTTAGGGATATCGAGTCAAAGTCCCTCCTATTGAGTAGGTTCTAGTTGTCAAAGAGTTTTTTGATGTTTTTCTCAATGAGCTTCATAGCATCCCTCTCAAAAGGGATAGACTTCGGAATAGACCTCCTTCCTGACACTCAATCCATTTCCATTCCTCCATAGCATATGTCCTCGGTGGAGTTGAAGGAGTTAAAAGACCAATTAAGAGATGTTTTGGAAAAGGAGGTCACCTTGGGGTGCACCGGTGTTGTTTGTAAGGAAGAAGAAGGAAGAAGAATGAAGAAGAATGGCTCTCTTAGAATGTGCATTGACTACCAACAACTCAATAAGATCACCATAAAGAACAAGTATCCTTTGCGAGGATAGATAACCTATTTGACAAACTTCAAGGGACTAGTCACTTCTCAAAGATTAATCTTCAGTTCGGGTATCATCAATTGAAGGTAAAGGACTATGATATTCCTAAAATGGCCTTCCAAATGAGATATGGGAATTTTTAGTTTGTGGTGACATCCTTCGTCCTAATTAATGCTTCGATGATATTTATGTACTTCATGAATAGGGTATTTAAACCCTACCTTGACATATTTGTGGTAGTATTTATTAATGATATTTTGATCTATTCTAGAAGTATAAGGGAGCATGTGAAACATTTGAGGCTAGTGAGAGAGGAAATACTATTTTCTAAGTTCAAAAAATGTTAATTTTGGTTGAAGGAAGTTTAATTCCTAGGGCATATGGTGTTGGGTGAAGGTATTAAAGTGGATCCAAAAAAGAAATAGGCAGTAAGGAATTGGCCTAGACCCTTGACTCCAACAGATATTAGGAGTTTCTTGGGCTTGCTGGGGTGCTACCAGAGATTCGTTGAGGGGTTTTCTTCAATTGCGACCCCTTTGAAGAAATTGACACAAAAGAAGGCTAAATTTATATGGACCGATGAATGTAAGAGGTATTTTCAAACATTGAAGGAAAAGCTTACATCCACTCCTATCTTGGCTCTATTAGGAGGGTTAGAAGGGTTTGTGGTGTAATCTGATACTTCAAGAATCAGTTTGGGGTGTGCGTTGATGCAAAGTGGTAAAGTCATTGCCTACGCTTCTAGGCAACTAAAAGTGCATGAGCGCAATTAATCCACCCATAATCTTGAATTAGCAGTCGTGGTATTTTCATTGAATATATGGTGCCACTATTTATATGGGGTTCATGTAGACATGTTTACTGACCATAAGAGCCTCCAATACATGTTCACCCAAAGGGATCTAAATTTATGGCAAAGGAGGTGGTTGGAATTTCTTAAGGATTATGATATAAGTGTGCATAACCACTCGGGCAAAGCTAATGTTGTGGTTGATGCCCTAAGTATGGTATCCATGGAGAGTAGACTCATATTGATGATGGCAAGAAGAAATTGGAAAGAGATGTTCATCGGTTGGCGAGATTGGGGGTTAGATTGAATGCAGCCAAAAATGGTGGTGCAGTGGTAGTAGATAGTTCTAACTCCTCCTTGATTGAAGAGGTCAAACCCAAGAAAGACCTTAATCCCACTTTGGTGGAATTGAAATCATTGGTGAAGGGTGGCAAGGTGGAGGTTTTTTCCTAAGAGGGAGATGGTGTCCTTAGGTACCAATCTAGGTTGTGTGTGCCCTATGTCAATAGCTTGAAAGACTTGATCATGAGTGAGGCATAATTAACCTTACTCCATTCATCCTGGTTTTACAAAAATGTGTAGAGATTTAAGGGAAGTGTTTTGGTAGGGTGGTATGAAGAGAGATATTGCCAAAGTTGTAACCGGTTGCCATAATTCTCAACAATTTAAAGCCGAACATCAAAAGTCGGGTGGGATAGCCTAATATATTTAGACTTCCACTTGGAAATGAGAAGAGATCAACATGGATTTTGTGGTTGGGTTGCCAAACACTAGAAAACACTTTAATTTCATTTGGGTTAATGTTGATAGAATAACGAAGTCAGCTCATTTCCTACCAATTAAAATGACTTATGGTTCCAAGGATTATGCCAAGTTGTATATTCATGAGATGGTAAGATTGCATGGGGTCCCATTATCCATTATTTAGGATCGAGGTGCTCAAGTCACATTGCACTTTTGTAGGTCCTTTCAAAAGGGCCTTGGTACCAAAGTCAAGCTTAGCATAGATTTTCACCTGCAAATAGATGGATAAGATGAAAGGACCATTCAAACTCTTGAGGATATGCTAAGGGCTTGTGTCTTGGAGTTTAAGGAGAGTTGGGATGAGCATCTTTTGCTCATTGAGTTTTCTTATAACAATAGCTACCACTCTAGCATTGGAATGGCTCCCTTTGAAGTGTTATATGGTAGACATTGTAGATCCCCGGTTGAGTGGTTTGATGTAGGGGAGATGGTTTTGTTATTCATATGTGGTCATGGAAGTTTTGTAATAGGTAAGATTGATATGGGAGTGGTTGAAAGCAGCTCAAAGTTGGCAAAAGTCCTATGTCGATACTAGAAGGAGAGACATCGAATTAGAAGTTGATGATTGGGTGTATTTGAAGGTTTTGCCGATGAAAGGTGTGGTTTGTTTTTTGGCAAGAAAGGTAAATTATGCCCTAGGTAAGTAGGGTCATACTGGATCATTAGGCGTGTTGGTAAAATTGCTTATAAATTAGAGTTGCCTATGAAAATGAGCATGGTCCATCTAGTTTTCCATATCGCCATGTTGAGGAAGTGTGTAAGGGACCCAAATTTCATTGTGCCTTTAGAAGTGGTGAATGTTGAGGAGAATTTGACTTATGAGGAAGTCCTGGTGGAAATATTGGATAGGCAAGTCAAGCGGTTGAGAAACAAGGGTGTAGCATACGCCAAAGTCCTTTGGAGGAACTAACAAGTTAGAAATGCAACTTCGGAAGCCGAAGAAGACACGAGAAAGAAATACTCCTATATCTTCCATTCTAATCTAGCTTGAGGTACCATGACTCACCTATTTAAGAACTTGGTTTCCTTGCATGTCATTTATACATGATTATATGATTTTGAGATTTGCATTATGAATGTTATTTGAAGAATGATTTAAGGATTTTCAACATACTTATGTTGCATTATGCATGTGGTGCATGTATTCTATTCTTTAGAGCTTTCCTTTAACACATTTGAAAATGATTTTTTCCAAGGGAGAGATATAGTAAGGCCCTGTCTGTGAGGAGCATAAAGAGTGCAAGGAATGAATTCTGGAAATTGTTTGAGTTCCAGTTGTTGCGAGGGGTCTTATGGGTCGTAATTGGTTCCACAGGCAATAACTAGTGCTCATGGGTTGAAAGTCAAACTTGGCGAAAATGACAATTTCTGAAGTAAGATATATGACATAACAGATAGCTCATAAAATGACTTAGGATTGAGACCTAGCACGAGCCCTAGCACTGAGCGGACCATGGTAGATAAAATTATCCCATAACTATGTTGCCAACATAGTTTTTTGAATTAGCAAATGGATACATATAGCTTAAATTTGATGAATGACCAAAAAGGGTGGTGTTCCCATAAAATACATTTTAAATTGAATTTCAAAAAGGGTAGTGTTCCTGTAAAGTTTTTAACATACGTTAATTGAAAAGGGTGATGTTCTCGTAAGGTAATTATGAGGCATCAATCGAAAAGAGTGGTATTCACGTAAGGTGAATGTTTTATTTACCCTAGCAAGGTAGACCACTCCATGCCCGATGTAGAGTGAACATCGAGATTCCAAGTAGTAGCTCGTTTGGTCTTACATGTCGGTTATGGTCCCTTCCCATCTATGTATGATAAGATATATTACTTGATTATTGGATGACTCTCATGAATAATTTGACTAAAGCATGGAGCACTCATGACATATTGAGCTTATGCCCGTTGATTATGATATGCATATTCTTAAATTGCGACTTATGTCCTTTCTGCATTGCACCTCGCACACATAGTACATTCAAACATACTAATGCATACTTTTGCCTACATGATCGAACCATGAAGGAACCGAAGCTCACATCTATCATCCTCCTTATCCACGTGGCTAGATGGTTCAAGTGAAGAATTGCTATTGGTGAGTCCTCCATTTTTGGGAATAATATCCATCTACTTTCATGCGTTTGATTAGACTACTCAATTTTTGGATACTATCTTTTAAGGGTGAGCCCGGGAGATGTCTTGGCCCCCATTCCATTATTATTTAGAGGTTTTTTGGATACATGGGTTGTATATTATGAACTCATTATGTCCATATACTATTAGAGATTTCCCTTAGTCCTTTATTCCCTTTTTTGTGTTGAATTCTTGTTATATGGATGAGATGGAAGTCCCAAGTCCCTAAATTCCACTATAGCATGAGTCATACTTATCCATCCCTTAGACTTATATGCTTTGTGATTCATGCTAATCCTCTTCCCCATAACATCCCCATAGTGTGAGTCCAAAGTCTTGATTCCCTTAGAAATCACTTGTTACGTGCTTGTTGCCTATTTGTGCTTTCACAAAACCAAGGATGTGTCATGCATTCTTAAGAGTCTTGTATGGGGTCCCTTTGGATTTTTTATTCGTCGTGTCACATCTAGGCCCTAGGATTGGGGCATGACAAATTCAATTTGCCAATATAAGTTAGGAGTTTGTTGAAATACATGTTTTGCAACATCTAGAACTTGCCCAATTTGTCTTGAGGAGTGATTTCGTTGAATCCGAATTAGAAAAGTACCTTTGGCCTTTTTTGGTTTCTTTTGAGTCTAATTTCACCATGTAAGCCTCCACATTGATTTGAATTCCCTAGTGAGCTCTTTTGAGCCATAATCCTTTCTTTGGAAGCAATTTAGCCTTGAACTTTATTTTGAGAGATAATCCCTTCTTGTTCCTCACCGTTCCCTCCTTGAGCTTAAGTGAGCAAAGTAGTGGACAAAGGCCAAATTTGGGGGTGTTGGTAGAAGAGGGGTATCTCCTATGCAAAGGTTGAGGAAAGAAAAAGGAAAATAAATAAAGAAGAGGAGTCCTTGAATGATGAGAAAAAGAAAAAGATCCAAAAAGTTAAAAAAATGATAAAAATAAAAAGAATTTTCTTGAAAAAAAGGACCCTTCAAAATTGTTGAACAATTGTATGCAATGGGGACACATAGGATTAAAAATCAAAAGCAAAAAGAAAAGTCAAGTGGAGAAGAAAATGAATGAGGAACAAAGGAATCATGAGTGTGAGAAGTGAGTGTAGAGTTCAAGGAGGGATGAGCCACTATTATTCATATGTTATCCTACCTGTTCTTAAGCCTACATTACAACCTAAATAAAGTCCTTTGGGATCCTAGTCCAGATGAAATCGATTGATATTTGATTGACAATAAGGTCAAGCCTATGGGTTGAAGCTTACATGTTATTTCTCATTTAGGAGAGTAAGTGTTGAAGAGATCCATGGAAATTGTGTCCTAACCTTGTGAGTGTAGGATCTGCTTTGGCGTGATGGCATATGGTGATATATTTGGGCAGTTATTAGAAGCCACATGATCAATTCTAAATATTACCATATCTTGAGCACTCTTTAGTCACCTTTTGAGGCTTTAAAATTACGTAAGTGAGTTGTGAAAGCTTGAGTGTAGATGACAAGGGTGGAATTGTATGTGTTGCTACCTATGGCCCTGTTTGCAAGCATTGAATTAGAATGATTTGTATTTGATTTTCTTGAGGGCAAGCAAAAGATTAAGTTGGGTGTGTTGATGAGCTCATATCTTGGACTCATTTAAGGCTGAGAATGCGAAGAAATGGCATCCTCTCTTTGCTAATATGCTCCATATGATGATTGAATTACATGTTTTTTGACAGGAATGATAATAAAAATGCAAAAATGGACAATACTCAACAAAACACGGAAAATGAGCAAAAATGCCAAAAAGACTGTCAAAAGTGACATCACTAACACATTCGGTGGATCACCAAATTACAATTAAGACCGCCTAATATTATTGTATTCAAGCGTGCAAGTTCATGACAGAAAGGCAACGCAGGTGCAGGTCGAATGATCGCCAAGCATGATCGGTGAAAGGCGAAGACGCCAACGATAGTTACAGAGAATTGAGCCTTCAGGTCATGCAGAAAAAGGTGGCTAAGTGCACATTAAGCGCATCACCAAACTATTCAGTGATTGTCGACCATGACCGCTAAATGGTGAAATAGTGCACAAACTCTGAGTAAATTGCACGGACTATAAAAGAATTTTGGAAAGGGAATTATACGTAGCATTCCATATTAGATTTCTGTGGCTTACAATATTGAGATAGAGAGAGAAAGAGTACATATAAGCTTCTTGCTGATAAAGTACAAGAGTTTTGTAATTTCCAAGCTTTGGGAGGAGAGATTTGAGAGATTACTAGAAGAAAATCATCTTTTCTCTTGTAATTCATCTTACCTACATTCATGGCTATAGAATATGGTATTATTTTCTTACTTTTGAACATATATGGATAAAACTCCCAATGTTGGGGGGTGTATATGATATGGGTTCTTGAATTATTAGTTGGGTCTATGATATTTTGATTATTTTGATGTTAATATGAGTGAGTTTATATTTGTTACCATGTTTAACTTATAATCTTGTGGTTGCAAACTCTGGGTTAACTTTCGATCTCTAATTATTGAATTAATTTTGAGGATTAGAGTGGGTGACAAGTGTATTAGCTGGAAATCTCTAGGGGATTTAGTTGAATGTCACAAAATTGGGTTCAATGGCTAAAGTATTAGGATATTTTCTCATAGTTTCTCAGGCCAGGAATGCCCTTGAGTGATTTCCATGTGAAGTTGTAATAGGTTCATATGAAACACCACTGTTGTAATAAAGGAGGTAGTGTTACTCATATATTCTTAACTCAAACAATCAAGAATTTAGACCCATCTATTTAGTTCTCGTCCCATATCTGCACACCCCCAAAATTTCTTTAAATCTATTATTAATTCACATATTAGAGTTGTTGTTAGCTGATCTCTAGTTTTAATTTACTCGCAACCCCCATTTGATACTAAAAAGACCTAGTTCAACTCATTACTTCATCTCTTGAACGCCTATTCCCTGTGGAATTCAACCCGAACCCTTCGTTGGGTTATTATGCTGATAATGATCATCCATATCACTGAGCTACAAGCGATTTTAGAAGATGAAACCACCTTGCTTTCAGGGTAGTAAGGGTGAGGATACTTATGAGTTCTTGACTTTATTCCATGAGATGTTAGAGTCCGTTGGCTTAGCTAATCCTTGGGGTGTTAGATCTGTTTCTCTTCAGCTTAGAGCCATCACTAGACAGCAGTGGAGGAAATATATGAGGTCCAGACCAGTTAGATCCCCTCTGGTAGAGTGAAGTGTATTCTTATAGGAATTTCAGGATTGATTCATTCCTTGGAGCATTTGAGAGGAGAGCTAGATGAGGTTTGAGAGTTTAACTTAGGGTGGTATGGCCGTTACAAAGTATGAGTCTCACTTTTGTTCGTTATTGTGTCATGTCATATCCTTGATACCTACTAAGGCAGGGAGAGTCCACAAATTTGTGAGAGGTTTGGTTTTCTCCATCAGATCCTACGTATTTAGGTCAGCTTGTAAGGGAGCCTCCTTACAGACTATTGTGAGTACTACCAAGAAGGTGGAGTTAATGGTTCGAGAGGAGATTAGGGGTCCTAAGAGGGATCAAGCTTCTTGTCATTATTCTGTCACTTCCTTTGGAGGTAGAGGGTTCCATCAAGGTGGTAGTTGATGAGTCCATATTTTGGACTCATATAGAGCTTAAAAAGTAAGAAAATATTATCCTCAATGTACTATTGTGCCTCATATGCCTACTAATTTGTGTATTTGATGCTAGAATTGAGGATGAAAGTGCATGGATGGGAAAAACTCAATAACACAAGATAAAGGAATAAAAAGTGCCAAAAACTTGTAAAAAGCAATGTCACCGACTAATTTGGCAGATCGTTGAAGGGTGATATTGGCAGCCTAATGTTGTAAAGTCTAACCCGTTATGTACAGAATAAAACGGTGATGTTGGTAAAGGTTCGACGGATTACCAAATAGGATCAGTGATGCATAGTCGCATTATCTAAAGTTGCAGAGACCAAGGCCTTCATCAGTTGATTTAAAAGGCGGTCAAGTACACATAAAGCATATCACTGAGGTGTTCAGAGATGGTTGACCTTAACCGCCTATTACTGAAACGTGCACAACTGCAGCTAATTTTGTGCAGAGTATAAAAACGATTTGGAGAGGACTAATTTGTACACTTGAATAACACATTTCCAGAGAACAGAATCAGAGAGTACACTGATCCTTCCTTCTAGAGAGAAAAGAACTTCATCTTTTAAGAAGAGGATTTCAAAATCAATCTTTTGGAAGAGGAATTGGAGCAACAAGAGAAGAGATTCTTTTTGTTTCCTTGTATTTTTCTATACTCGTTGCAATGGAAGCTATTATGTATGGCTAAAACCCTTATTATTAGGGGTATGTAATTGACATGAGTATTTGATTTATGAATGGGTCTTTTCTATTTTGAATGTTTGTTGTTAATTGAAGTGAATTCATATTCATTGTTATGTTTAACTAAAGTTTTGAGGGTGCAAACTCATGGTTATGTTCAGATCTTCAATTATTGTATTAACTATGAATGATTGAAGTGGGTAATGAGTATGATAACATTGAAATATTGTGGGTTTTTGTTTAATGCCTAATTTGGGTTCAACAGCTAAGGTATTAGAAAGTTTGCTTATAAATTTCTTAGGCCAAATGTGTCCTATAGGGATTTTGCATAATAAGTTGTAATAAGTTCATGTGATACACTGTTATTGTCTCATCGAAAATAGTAGTTGCGAGAATCCTAGACTACTCACATTTAATTGACACATTCATTCAAGTTGTAAGACCCATTTGTTGAATTCTCTTCCAATGTTAACACAACTCTGACATATCTTCTCCCATTTAATTTAAAATCATGTTTAGTAATCATTTGTTAGATATTCTCTTATTAACACTAAAATCTTTTAGTTTGAATTAATACTTCTAAACTTTAACAATCATTCCTTGTGGATTTGACCCTGACTCCTTACTTGGAGTATATATGTGATGATGATCGCAATACCTTCTTAATGTTTTTTAGGTATGTTGAGGTAGGCATCAATAGTACATCATAACATCTTGGTTTGGTGCATGCTTCATTGCAAGCTATAGAGGGTGGTTCCAGTTCATCTAGTGGTAGAGATCTATAATTCAAGGTGGCTACAGCATTCCTCCTAGTTCTTCAAATCATCAGCCTACTCCAAGGTCTTATTGTGGTTGTGGAGACCATGGCCACATAATCAGATAATGACTTTTTCAAGCTTATTATGGGCCACACCACACCTATTCAGCGGTACCTATTAGGGATCTAGCACCTCTAACTAGAGGTCTAATACCACCGATCAGAGGGCGTGGTAGGGCTCAGTTAGGTAGAGGTGGTAATGCTCCTAGTAAGGGTATTGGTAATGCAGCAGTTTAGTCAGGTGGTAGAGGTACGAGTCAGTCAGGTAGAGGTCATAGTGCTCATTGTTATGCTTTTTCAGGTAGACCCAAAGTGGAGGCCTCAGATAAAGTTATTACAGATATCATTCTAGTTTGCCATCGGCCTAAATATGTGTTGTTTGATCCTTGCTCTACTTATTTATATGTGTCCACATACTTCTTTGCTGGGTTTGACTTATTAATTGATCGTACGCTTGTGCCTTTGCATATTTCTATTCCAGTAGGAGAGCCTTTAGTGGTGGATCAAGTATATTGATCTTGTGTTATGTCTTTGGCAGGTTATGATACTTTGATGGACATGATTATTCATGACATGGAAGATTTTGATATTATTTTGGGTATGGATTAGCTATTTCCATATCATGTTATTCTTGACTGTTTTGCCAAGATGGTTACTTTGGTTGTGCCAGGTGGACCAAGAGTTGGATGGAAAGGTTCATGTAGTTCTTATCCTAGTAAGTTTATTTCTTATATTAGAACTTAGAGATTGATTGACAAGGGTTGTTCATCCTATTTGGTCGTTATTCGCTATACCAGTGTCGATTCACCTTCTATAGAGTCTATTCTTGTTATTTGAGAGTTTATGAATATTTTTCCTATAATTCTCCTAGGAGGGACTCCTGGCAGGGACATTAATTTTGCCATTGATGTGGAGCTAGGCACTAAGCCCATTTCTATTCATCCCTGTCGTATAGCTCTTGCTGAATTGAAGAACTTGAAGGAGCAGCTTTAGAATTTATTGAATAAGGGGTTCATTCGGCCTAGTGTGTCACTATGGGGTTCTCTGGTCTAGTTTGTAAAGAAGAAAGATGTGTCGATGAGAATGTTTATTGACTATAAATAGTTGAACAAGGTGACTATCAAGAATAAGTACCCTCTTCCAGGATTGATGATTTGTTTACCCATCTTAAGGGTACAGAGATGTTTTTCAAGATTGATTTAAGATCTAGGTATCACCAACTGCAGATTAGGTTGTCCAACATTGCTAAGACTTCCTTCCAGATGAGGTATGGTCATTATGAGTTTCTTATCAAGTCATTTGGGTTGACTAATGCACCTGCCACATTTATAGAGCTGATGAATGGAGTATTTTGGCCTTATTTGGATTCTTTTATGATTGTATTTATTGATGATATCTTGGCCTATTCCAAGATCAAGGTTGATCATGTTAGATATTTATGGATTGTGCTTCAGAGGCTTAGGGAGGAGAGGTTGTATGCAAAGTTCTCTAGGTATGATTTTTGGCTCAGTTCAGTAGCATTTCTAGCGCATGTGGTGTCTAAGGAGGGCATCAAGGTTGATTCGATGAAGATTAAGGTTGTGAGAGGGTAGACTAGACCTATTTCAACTATAGAGATTCGTAGCTTTATAGGTTTAGTTGGATATTATCGACTCTTTGTGCAAGGATTTTCTACTATAGAATCTATATTGACTACGCTCACTCAAAAGAATGTAGCTTTTGTTTGGTCAGAGGAGAAGGAGTAGAGCTTCCAAAGGCTCACTGACTTGTTGACTACCGCGCCTATCTTTACCTTTCCTAAGGAGGGCGTTGACTTCACTATGTACTGTGATATATTGGGTGTTGGTTTGTGAGTTGTGTTGATATAGAAAGGTAAGGTGATTGCCTATGCCTCAAGGAAATTGAAGACCCATGAGAAGAACTATCCTACCCATAATCTGGAGTTAGAAACTATTGCTTTTGTCTTTAAGTTGTGGCAGCACTATCTATATGGGGTTCATTGTGAGATCTTTACTGATCACCATAGCCTACAGTATATCCTCAGCCAGAAGAACTTGAATCTAAGGTAGAAGAGATGGATTGAGCTTTAAAATAATATGATTTGACCATTCTATACCATCTGGGACATTTTGAGATCTTTACTAATCACCATAGCCTATAATATATCTTCAACCAGAAGAACTTAAATTAGAGGAGATGGATTGAGCTTCTAAAAGATTATGATTTGATCATTCTATACCATCAGGGAAAGGCCAATGTAATGGTCAATGCCTTGAGTAGCAAGACTTCCGGCATCGCTAGCCTTGCAGTCATCCGAGTAGAGAAATGACCCTTGGCTAGAGATGTGTAGAGACTGGCCAATGGGTTAGTAAGGCTTCAACCTTTTGATGAGGGTAGTGTGCTAGATTTCTTAGAGTCCCAATCATCTTTGATGGATCATATCCATGAGCATCTTTGAGAGGATGAGTGGTTGTGTCTCATTCAAGAAAAAGTGACTAGGGGTGATGAAACGACCCAAAAAGTTCCTAAAAATGTGCTTCGGAAGTTACCAGAAACTTGTTTTAGCTATATCTAAAAATCCT
>JBCEWC010010334.1:0-17758 GCA_038996855.1 Solanum aculeatissimum | reverse complement strand
CAACGAGGCAGCAAACGGCCCGTCAAAGCTCAAACGGTCCGTTTGAGGAACCGTTGACCTACACATAGCTTAGGGGTTGTTCCATGCCACCCCAAGCTCTCTATGACACCACACGACACCCTATATAGACCGTGCAAAGTTTCACGGTCCGTGGAAATGTCCTTGGCCACTAACTAGCCTATCTCCAATGGCTTCCGAATTTTAGAAAGTCTCATTGTTTGGGCCATATCTCCCTCATTCGATATCCACATTGAGTGAAACCACTTGTGTTGAAAAGCTAACTCAAAGAGCTTCAATTTTATTTGTAGTATCTCACATGGTTCAACCCACATAAAAGTTATGACTATTTGAAGTTCACTGTCAAAATTGTCCCTCTAGGCCACTAACTAGCCCAATTTGCATTCGGCCACTTAAACTCAACCTGTGGCTACCAAAAGTCAACCATGGCTTGTAGTACATCATAGAATTCTAACCATAAGTAGATTTTGAAAAATTTCTGATTGTAACAGAAGGGCAAGTTGAGACCTCGGTACGTCAGACCTTATGAAATTATGGAACAGGTTGGAAATGTGGCTTATAGGTTGGATTTGCCTTTGGACATGACCTCCATTCATCCGGTATTCCATGTGTCTATGTTGAGGATGTTGGTTGTTGATCCTAAGGCCATTTCACCTTTGTAGGGTTTGACGGTTGAGGATAACTTGACCTATGAAGAGGTGCCGATTAAGATTTTGTATAGAAAAGTGAAGCGGCTTCGCAACAAGGAGGTATCTTCGGTCAAGGTGCTTTGGAGGAACCAATACGTGGAGAGTGCAACGTGGGAAGCAGAGTTGGACATGATGGAGCGGTATCCCTATCTCTTCCAATCTACTCAAGCCTAATGTACTAGGTTCTATCCTTGTATGATCCTAATTCTTTAAATTCTTAAGTTTCATGACATTGAATGCATACATGAGCACGAAAATGATTTAAATGATGGTTTGACATGAGTTTTGAAAGATTTTAAAATGATGCATGATTCATTATAAGTTTGATGAAAATGTCTCTTGTTGGATTGTTGTCCTCAAGTTGTAATTTTAGCTCATTCGGGGACGAATGTTCCCAAGGGGGAGATGATGTAACGGTCCAAAAAATTTTGAACTGCGTAATGGTTGTCAAGGTTAGTGTTAAACTAGTCGTGATTGAATTTTGGTAGCCATGGGTTGAATTTAAGTGGCTGGATTCAAAACGAATCGTTTGGTAAAGTTTTGGGGCCGATTAGGCAGTATATTTTTATAGATCATAACTTTTTGTACTGGATGAACTCTGTGGGATTCTATATATCCAATTGAATCTCTTTGAGTTATCTTCGAAAACCAACTAGTTTTACTCAATTCGGAGTTCGTATGTGAAAGTTATGCCCCAAACAGTGAAATTGCCCGTAATTTGAAAGACGCTGGAAACAATCTGGAAATAAGCTAAGGGATGGTCCACGGACCGTGTGGTAGTCCACGGTCCGTGAGGGTGCTCGTGTGGTTGTCCAGGGAGTTCCTGGAGGCCATGGTCTAAGCGAAGGACCCAGTCAAGTCCCTCGGACCACCCTACGGTCCGTGGACTACAGACCAAGTGATGCTACACAGACCAGTACACGGTCTATGTGCAACTACATGGTCCATGAGACACCTGGTGAAGTGATCCAGAAAGTCCCGCGAGAGTTCCAGTCGAAGTCGAGGGCAAGTGTGGCCTCACGGTCATGTACACGGACCGTGTACCAGTATCCAACCACTGTAGCCTTTCGTGGGGCACTGTTTTAGTTAATTAGTTCATTTCATTAATGGTTAATTCATAATTTAATTAGATCTGATGCCCCTTTTAGGCTTTCTAAAGTCTCCTAAATCCCCTAAAACAAACCCTAAACCCTTTTAATCCATTCAACACTCTTCAATCCTTTTTGAAGTTCTCTCAATCCTTTTGACCTCCATTGATGAAAGCCTGAAGATATTTGGGGAAGATCATATTTGTTGTGAAATCCTTCAATTCTCATGGTTAATTTCAAGGTATGTGGGTTTGAATCATGGATTCCCTTTCATCCATGAAGACCCAAGAACCCTCTTCTTTAATTATGATTTTAAGTTTTCATTAAGGTTGGGTTCTTTAAATTTTGAAGTATTTAATTGAATGGGATTGTGTGTTGTAGATATTAGGTGAATTAAAGATGATTTAAGTTTTAATTATATGAAGATTAAATGGCTTTGATGATGATCAAGTAATGCATGTCCCCTTTACTCTTGATTTATGCATGGGTAATATTTAAATGATGTTTTGAATGTTGGTTTGACTTGAACTTCTCATGAACTACTCTTGATTTGAATTTAAAGTATGAATTCTAGTACCCATGCTATTCTCATTGTTCTTCATGGCATTTCATGCATGATCATGGATATTTTGACGAACGTTTGATGTGGGCTAAGTCCCAAACATGTTTATGACTATGATTTTGAACAAGTATGGGTTATGACTAGCTTGTGATCACACTATGTCTATGATATGGCTCTTTGAGCAACATAGGTGTTTACACCAATATGATTTTACACGTATGACAAGTATGGAGCTACTCTTATGCATGAAGTTTGACATGAAAGTTTATTTGGCTTTTTAGCCATGAAGTATGATTATGACATGTGTTTGGCTCTTCTTAAGTATGCATAAGAGTGATGAAAGTGATTTGGCTTTTAAGCCCAAGTATGCATTATTTGATGTTTACGTGTCAAGTTTCCATTTTAAAAGCATGCATATGCATACGTATTCTTGTGGGATGATGACTTAGTACCGAGAAAGATTGGAGTAGTAAGTGGGCTATCCCCAAGGGTCCCACTCTTTTCCCAAAACTATGTGCTACCATAGGTTGTTACCAAAATGAGAGGCCCGTAAGGTATGCTTTGATATGATATGCTATGTTATATAAATCCTTTTGAAATGGGAGACTCGCATGGAAAGTGGCCATTACACCGAAATGGGAGGCCCGTAAGGTGTGGTGTAGATTACCTTTGGAAAGTAATCTTCTCTGATCCAATGAGAGGCTTCATTGGGCAAGTTCATGTTGTAGCTCACATGAGTTTTGGTGTCGGTTATGGTTCTATCCCCCCTACATTATAAGCATTATGGCATTTCATGCATCATGATTATCACGACGTATTTTTATATTGTCCTTTCTTATATTCTTTTCTATGTAAGTGCCCTTTCCATGTAGATCCCTAGTCAACCCTTCAACAAGGGGATACATAACAAGTCAATCCCATCTAGGGAGATATCCCATGTTGGCACATGGTTTGACAAAAAGGAGTATGGACCCTTGGAGATAGTATACCCCGACTTCAATCCCTTGGTACTAAGCCTCATCCCACGGAAATACATATATATATCCCTGAAAGCTTTTTAAAATGGAGAGTTGACATTCTTTTCAAAAACATGCATCACTAGACAAGCCAAAACATGATCAAATCCATATCCATACATAGGCTAAAAAGCCAACAAGAATTTCCATAACCATTTCCATATTAATGCAATAGGAGTAGCTTATCTACATAGCTTACCATATCAAGCCTTCATAATATATCAAAGTGGTGCAAGCACCCGTAATGCTCAAAGAGCCATAACAAAAGACTATGTGATCACAAGCCTTAACATATCATATCATATCATGAGGGTCATGCCCTTAACAAGAGGTTCATCATAACCATTGTTCAATACATATGCCATGAATGAGAAATCAAGTGCATGGGTAATGGAGGATTCACACTTTAAATCACAATTCAATAGATAATTTAACATAATTCTTGAGAAAATCCCAATTTCAAGCATAATGCAATTTACCCATGCATATTAAACCATTAAAGGGACATGCACATTAATCCTTCAAGAATTTCCATGAATTTCATTAAACAATTGAACTTAAATCATCATTGAATCACCTAATTTCCACAACCCACAACTCAATGCAATGAAATACATCAACATTTAAGAACCCAGAATTAAAGAAAACTTAAATTTATATTTTAAAGAGGAGGGTTCTTTGGTCTTCATGGATAAAAGGTAATCCATGAATCAAATCTACATACCTTGAGATTAACCAAGAGAGTTGGATGATTTTGCAAGAAAGATTATTTTCCCCAAATTTCTTTAAACTTTCATCAATGGAGGTCAAGATGATTGAGAGAATTTTTGGGAGGATTGGAGAGTGTTAGAATGAATAAAAGGGGATTAAGGTTTGATTTAGGGGTGTTAGGAGACCTTAGAAAGGCTAAAAGATGCATAGGATTAGGCTAAATTATGAATTAACCATTGATGAAATAGATAGAATTTATATAAAATAGGGCCTCACAGAGGACACCTAGTGGCCGTGTACTGGCTTATGGGTCGTGGTCCTGTTCGTGGGACCACACTTTGTCTTGAGCCCAGCCCTATACCTTCGCAACTCTCTAGACCAACCGACGGGATCCTTCACGGACAGTGAAGTGGTCCGTGGGGTCACACTTGGTTCATGGCTTGGACCCTAACCCCTAGGAACACACTAGACCAATCCACGGAAGCAACCACGAACCATATACCACCAAATGGTCCGTGGTACCACACTTAGACACCAATCCGGAACCCTTTCCCAACATCCTTCCAATTACGGGAAGTCTCACTGCAAAGGCCATAACTTTCACATCAGGACTCTGAATTGAGTAAAATTAGTTGTGTTACGAAGATAACTCAAAGAGCTTCGATTTGATATATAATAAACCACACAGTTCATACTGTACTAAAATATATTCCCTCTCAAAGTAAGTGATTCTTAAATGGTCTTACAACCTTCTACCAAAACAATTCCCTTGTATCCGGCCACTTAAATACAACCCATGGCTTCAAAATTTCAACCATGACTAGTTCAACACTAACCTTGACCAACCATTAGGAAGTTCAAAAATTTGAGGGTCGTTACACTGTGTAGCAGCGCACGGACCGTGTACTGGACCATGGAGTATCACTTGGTCTGGAGTCCAGCCCCGACCCTTGACAAGCTCACTGGAACACTTCATGGAAGCCCTTCACGGATCGTGAAGGCTCATACGGACTGTGAAGTGATACGTGGAGTTCAACTTGGTACGTGGCTTGGTCCAAACTCCAAGGAAGCCCACTTGAAAAACCCATGGGACACACCACGGACCGTGAACCACCAAATGGTCCGTGGTCCCTCACTTTGACTACATTCCAAATCCTTTTTCCAGCATACTTCCGAATACAAGTAGTCACACTGCAAAGGCCATAACTTCAACATCGAAACTCTAAATCGAGTGAAACCAGTTGCATTACGAAGCTAACTCAAAGAGCTTTGATTTTCCCATAAAGTTCATCCTTTACTAAAAGATATGTACTATCAAAGTCAGTGCTGGCTAAACGGCCTTACAACCTTCCACCGAAACAATTCCTTTGAATCCAGCCACTTAAATATAACCCATGGCTACAAAACTTCAACCATGACAAGTTCAAAACAAAACTTGACCAACCATTATAAAGTTCAAAATTTTTTTGTCGTTACATCATATCCCCCTTAGGAACATTTGTCCTTGAATGAGCTAAAACTACGGCTTGAGGACAATAATCAAACAACAGACATTTTGACCACAACTCATAACGGACCATGCATCATTTCAAAAGTCTTTTAAAACTCATGCCAAAACATCATTTAAATCATTTTCGTGCTTATGTATGCATGTAATTTCATGAAACCCAAGAATTTAAAGAATTAGGACCATAAAACGATAGAACCTAGTACCTTAGGTTCGAGTAGACTGGAAGAGCTAAGGATATCACTCCATCATGTCCAACTCTGCTTCCCACGTTGCACTCTCCACATCTTGGTTCCTCCAAGAACCTTGACCGAAGCTACCTCCTTATTGAAAAGACGCTTGACTTGCCTATCTAAGATCTCAACCGACACCTCTTCATAGGTCAAATTCTCCTCAACCGTCACACCCTCCAAAGGAGTGACTGCCTTAGGATCACTAACTAACTTTATTAACATAGACACATGGAATACCAGATGAATGGAGCTCATGTCCTTAGGTAAATCCAACCTATAAGCCACATTGCCAACCCACTCCAGAATCTCATAGGGTCCGACATACCGGGGGCTCAACTTGCCCTTCTTCCCAAAACACATGATGCCTTTTCATGGTGGACACATCTTTGCACTTCCAAGTAGGAATTTTGATATCATGGTTTTCAAAACACACAAATGGCCTTGTTACCGTAACACACCATCTCTTCCTTGGGAGAAAACATGAATATTTCCTTCGGAAACCAATTTATTCAATTCCACTAAGGAGGGATCTAAGTATTGTTTCGCCTTAACATCAACTAAAATTTCACCATTGTCGGATTCGGATAACCTTACACCCAACCTAGACAAATGGTGCACCTCTTTCACTATCTCCTTTTTCCCTTCATCCACACATGTCACGCATCCCATAAAGAGCCTATTAAGGGCATCCTCCATAACATTAACTTTGCCAAAGTGATAAAGGACACTCATATCATAGTCCTTGAGAAGTTCCAAACATCTTCTTTGCCTCAAATTAAGGTCTCTTTAGGTGAACACATAATGCAATCTCTTGTGATCGGTGAAGACATCCACATGAACCCTATACAAATAATGTCGCCAAAATATCAAAGCACACACCATCGCCGCTAACTCAAGATCATGCGTTGGATAATTTTACTCATGCACCTTCAATTGCCGAGATGCATAAGTTGTCACCTTACCATGTTGCATAAGCACACAACCCTAACCAATAGACGATGCATCACAATATACCACAAACCTATCTAACCCATTTGTCAAGGTCAATATCAGAGCCGATGTAAGTCGATCCTTCATGGTTTGGAAACTTTTCTCACAGTCATTCCACCATACAAATTTGGCCTTCTTTAAAGTCAACTTAGTCAATGGAGATGCTATAGAGGAAAACCCCCTCAACACACCTTCTATATTAACCGGCTAAACTAAGGAAGCTTCGAATATCCAAAGGAGTCAACGGTCTAGGCCAATCCTTCACCGCTTTGGTTTTCTTAGGATCAACCTTAATGCCATCACCAGACACCACATGACCAAGGAAAGAAAATTCTCCCAACAAAAACTCACACTTGCTAAACTTGACATATAATTGCTTCTCCCTCAACGTTTGAAGCACCAACCTCAAGTGATCCATATGCTCTTGCTCATTACGGGAGTAAATCAAGATGTCATCAATGAAGACTACTACAAACTTATCAAGGAACAATTGAAACACCCAATTCATAAGATCCATAAACACTTTCGGAGCATTAGTAAAACCGAACGACATCACTACAAACTCAAAGTGACCATAAAATATCCAAAAGACCATCTTGGGAATGTCACACTCCCTCACATTCAACTGGTGATAACTCGAATAAAGGTCTATTTTAGAGAAATGAGTAGCTTATTGAAGTTGGTCGAACAAATCATCAATTCTAGGCAATGGGTACCTTTTTTTAACTGTCACCTTGTTCAATTGTGGATAATCAACACACATTCAGAGGGACCCATCCTTTTTCCTCACAAACAACATGGGATCACCCAAAGGTGAAATGCTCGAACTAATATCAAAATCATACATCTCAAGTTCTATAGGGTCATCGGGGAACACTTTATGCAACACAGAGACAGGACAACCCTGATATACTTTCCGAGCAACAATAGACTCACCCATGAGAGTATACACCGAATAAGGTTCCATTAGAGTTTGAGGGCTCAAACTAAATTTACCAGCCAATAGAGGAGTCACGAAAGATAAATTTTCATCTGGATCAAGTTAAGTATAAATGTCAAAATCTAAGATTTTTAACATACCTGTCACGACGTCCGGAGTTTACTCCATCTCTTGGCGAGCATGAAGAGCATAAAACCTGTTATTCCTAGGAGCACCACGAATCAGAACCTTCGGTTGCCCTTGATCACCGGTAGCCATTTGATCCTTCTTCATATTCTTTGGGCAATTAGAGATCTTTTGGTCCAAACTACCACACCCATAGAAAAAATCCATAACTCTCCTACATTCACCCATATGACTACCCCCAAATTGTGCCTTAGGAGGAGGCACCCTTGGATTAGCAACCCTCATATTTGATCCTTTGCCTTGTTGAAATCGGCCAAACCCACCACAACTCATAGATTTGAAGAACCCACCATCAATCCGGGCCCTCTTAGCTTTACTCACCCTCCTTTCCTTAAGCTTTTCACCCTCAATTATTTTGGCATAAATTATGAGTCTTGAGATGTGCATATCTCGAATAAGCATAGCCATGTGGAATTCCTTCATAATGAAATCAGAGACACCAGAGATGAATTTGTGCATTCTTTCATGGGGGTCAAATACAAGCATGGGAGCATATTTGGAAAGCTTTGTAAATTTGAGAGCATAATCCCTCACAATCATACCACCCTGTCAAAGATTGATGAACTCGGTAATTTTGGCCTCTCTATGCTCAAGAGGAAAGTACCGGTCAAGATAGGCCATCTTGAACTCTTCTCACCCAACCATGACATCAACCATCCTTTCAACTAACCACTGATTATGCCATACCTGGCCATATATTTCAATTGATATGCATCCAAATCTTCCTTCTCCTCAGAACTAACCCCCATTATGGTAAAAACATTAGTGAGTTCATCAATGAACTCATGAGCATCCTCATCCACTTTTGAACCAAAGAACTCCGGAGGGTTCATCCGGGTGAAATCCCTCACCCTAGAGGTTGGAGTACCAACAGTTGCAGGATTAGCTTGCCGAGCTTGGTTAGCCACTTCTTGGGCCAACATAGACAACACATTCCTAAACTTTTCATGAGACACTTTCTCCTCTACCGGTGCCCAAGGGACTTGTTCCTCAAATTTTGGAGCTTGATGGGGGAAGAGATGTAACTATCTAAAAATTTTCAAACATCATAATGGTTGGTAAAGGTTTGTTTTAAATGAGTAGTGGTTGAACTTTGGTAGCCATGGATTGAATTTAAATGGCCGGATTTAAAATAGATCTTTTGGTGAAGTTTTGGGGCCAATTGGCCAGTGAACATTCAAAGATCATAACATTTGGTACGAGATGAATTGTGTGGTCTTATATTTATCAAATTGAATCTCTTTGCGTTATCTTCACAACACAACTGGTTTAACTCAATTCAGAGTTTGTATGAGAAAGTTATGGCCTAAACAGTGGGACTGCCTGTAATTGGAAGGACGCTGAGAACAAGACTCTGGAACTGGGCTAAGGGCTGGACCACGGACCATTTGGTGGTCCACGGTCTGTGGAGGTGCTCGTGTGGTGGTCCAGTGAGTTCCTAAAGGCCAGCATCCCAACCATGGCCCAGGTAAAGTCCCACGGACCACCTCACAGTCCGTGTGACCCTTCACAGGCCGTGAGAGGTCCCATGGAGTAGGGCAGAATGTTGGCCAAGGTTCGGGGCTGGAAATCGGACCAAGTGATTCTACACAGACCTATACACGGCCCTTGTGCAGCTACACGGTCTGTGAGACCCCCTTTGAAGTGATCCAGAAAGTCCCCTGAGAGTTCGAGTCAAAGTTAAGGCCAAGTGTAGTCCCACAGGTAGGTACACGACCCATGGGTATATTGACGGGCACTGTGTGACAACCATGAGGCCCTGATTTCAATTAATTAGTCCATTTCATTAATGGTTAATTCATAATTTAATTAAATCCTATGGCTCTTTTAGGCTTTCTAACGTCTCCTAAACCCCCTAAATCAAAAACTAAATCCTTTTCACCCATTCTAACACTCCTCCATTTATTTTAAAATTCTCTCAATACTCTTGACCTCCATTGATGAAAGCTTGAAGAAATTTGGGAGAGATCATCCTTGTTGTGAAATTCTTCAATTCTCTTGGTTAATTTCAAGGTATGTGGGTTTGATTCGTAGATTCTCTTTCATCCTAGAAGACCCAAGAACCCTCATCCTTAAATTATGATTTTAAAATTTCTTTAATGTTGGGTTCTTTAAATTTTGAAGTATTTACTGCTATTAGATTATGGGCCGTAGAAATTAGGTGATTTAAAGTTGATTTAAGTTTGAATTCTATGAAGTTAATGTCTTTGATGAAGATCAAGGTATGCATGTCCTTTTACTCTTGAACTATGCATGGGTAGTAATTAAATGATGGTTTGAAGGTTGATTAAACTTGAATTTCTTATGAATTTCTCTTGATTTGAATTTAAAGTATGAATTCTAGTACCCATGCTATTCTCATTGTTCCTCATGGCATTGCATGCATGATTATGGATATTTTGATGAAAATTTTGATATGAGCCAAGTTCCAAACATGTGTATGATTATGATTTTGTACAAGTATGGGTTAAGGCTAAGTTGTGATAACACTAAGTCTATGATATGGCTCTTTGAGCAACATGGGTGTTTAGACCAATATGATATGACAAGTATGAAAAGTATGGAGCTAGTCTTATGCATAAAGTTTGTATGAAAGTTTGTTTGGGTTTTAAGTCCATGAAGCATGATTATGAAATGTGTTTTGACTCTTGTTAAGTATGTGTATCAGTAATGAAAGTGATTTGGCTTTTAAGCCCAAATATGCATGGTTTGATGTTCATGTGTCAAGTTTCTATTTTAAAAGCATATATATGTATACGTATTCTTGTGGGATGATGACTTAGTACCGAGAAGGATTAGAGTAGTAAGTGGGCTATCTCCAAGGGTTCTACTCATTTCCCAAAATTATGTGCCACCATAAGTTGCTACAGAAATAGAAGGCTCGTAAGGTATGCTGTGATATGATATGCTATGTTATGTAAATCCTTCGAAAATGGGAGACCCATAAGGAAGGTGGCCATAACAACGAAATAGGAGGCCCGTAAGCTGTGGTATAGATTACCTTTGATAAGTAATCTTCTCTGATCCAATGGGAGGCCTCATTGGGCAAGTTCATGTTGTAGCTTACATGAGTGTGGATGTTGGTTATGGTTCCATTCCCTCTATATTATAAGCATTATGGCATTTCATGCATTATGGCATTTCATGCATCATGATTATCATGGCATATTGATATATTGGTCCTTTCTATATTATTTTCTATGTATGTGCCCTTGCCATATAGATGGTTATAGGTTCATGTGCACACATTGCAATCCCACATACTTAGTGCTTTATTGTGCTAACCCATACTCTTGTCTACACATTTTAACCATGTAGGGACCGGTGACGACCTCTATCTACCTTTACACAATGAGTGATCTCTTAAAGCGATTTGCTTGTGGTGAGCCCTTTATCCAAGGGCAATATCTACTTTCCTCTTCCTTGTATTATTTTATTTACTTTCTTTATGACTTGAGGGTGATCCCGAATTATGTCGAGGCCCTGCTCTATCTATGTAGAGGCTATGTTGGACATGTTAGACTCTTACGTATTGTATTATGCTATTTTGGGATGTTATGAATATTGGGTATATTATGGAAATGATATTCCTATTATGCCTATGTTTATCTTTATGGGATTGTGAATGTTGGGAATGTGCTTATGTGGAATGTCCCACAACCCCGGTGTGCCCCATAGCTTGAGTCTTACTTACCCACCCCTTATAAATACTTGTTATGTGCTATGTGATTCATGTTCATCCCATTCGTGGAAACATCCCCATAGGTTGAGTCCAAAACCCCTTTTCCTTTAGAATTATGTGTTACGTGTTTACTTTTCTGCACTTCCAAACCGATGATGTGTGTGATGATGCTATGATGTCTTGATCGAGGAATTTTAGGTTCTCCTTTGCCATGTCATATCTAGGCCCCACTTTCGAGTCGTGAAAAAGATGGTATCAGAGACCTAGATTTGTAAATGATCCTCGGATTCTAACATGTCGCGTCACTTAGAGTCTCGTTCATGGGTGTGATGCACGCCATACCTATGAGTGAGAGGCTATGATGATGTTTTAGGAACTTGTCACTTCATTATCCCTTGTGTCGTGCCTTGTACTGTTTATGAGATTTCCCTAAACTCTTGGTTCTTGTTGCTCTTTCAGAACATGCTTCCCAGAAGAGATCCCTTCCTTCATCAAGCTTCCGTATTTTAGGAAAAAGCCCCTCGGGCATCGGTAGAGGAATAAATATCTCATGCCGAGTTTAGGAATGTGGTGTCTATGTTGGCCCAAGCTATGGCCAACCAAGCCCGGCCGATCAATCCTGTAAATGTGGGTACTCTAGATTCTAGGGTGAAGTATTACACCCGGATAAACCCTCCGAAGTTTTATGGCTCAAAAGTGGAGGAAAATACTCAAGTGTTCATTGATGAACTCACTAAAGTTTTGACCATCATGGTGGTGAGTTCGGAAGAGAAAGCTTAGTTAGCCGCATATCAATTGAAAGATGTGGCCCAAGTGTGTTATGGTCAATGGTTGGTTGAACGGGTTCCGGATGTCAAAGTTGGATAGGAAGAGATCAAGATGGCTTTCCTTGATCATTTATTTCCTCTTGAGCTTAGGGAAGATAAAATGACCAAGTTCATCAATCTCCGGCAAGGTGGTATGACTGTGAGGGACTATGCCCTCAAATTTACTAAGCTCTTCAAGTATGATCCAATGCTTATATCCGATCCCTGTGCAAGAATGCGCAAGTTTATTTCGGGTGTTTCAGATTTGGTGGTGAAGGAGTGTTAGACCGCTATGCTCATCCGTGCCATGGACATCTCTCGGCTCATTACTTATGTCGGGCAAATTGAAGGTGAAAATCTTAAGGAGAGAGGGGTTAGTGAGGTTAAGAGGGCCCGATTTGATGGTGGGTTCTCCAAATCTAAGAGTAGTGGTAGTGGTTTTGTCTGATTCCATCAAGGCCAAGGTTCTAACATAAGGGTTTCTAATCCGAGAGTGCCTCCTCCTAAGTTACAAGTTGGGGGTGGTCCCAGAATTTCTCTTTGTGGTCAATGTGGGAAGCATCATATGGGTGATTGTAGAAAGGCTTCGGGTGCTTGCTATGGATGTAGTGGTTTGGACCACAAGGTTTTCGAATGTTCAAGGGGTTCAAAGAAAGATCAAGTGGCTCCCGTTGATCAAGGGCCGCCAAAGGCTCCAATTGGTTGTGCTCCAAGGAAAAACTGGTTCTATGCTCTTCACGCCTGACAAGAGGTGGAGAAAGCTCCAGACATCGTGACTGGTATGTTAAAAATCATTGATTTTGATACTTATGCTTTACTTGATCCGAGTGAAAATTTATCCTTTATGACTTCTCTATTGGCCATTAAGTTTGTTTTGAGTCCCGAAACTCTAAGGGAACCTTATTCAGTGTATACTCCCATGGGTGAGTCTATTATTTCCCAAAAAGTGTATCGGGGTTATCTTGTCTCTGTGTTGTATAAATTGTTCCCTGGTGATCTCCTAGAACTTAAGATGTATGATTTTGATGTTATTCTTGGGATGGATTGGTTGTATGCATCGTATGCCTCGGTTGATTGTAAAACTAGGCAAGTTAAATTTCAAGTTCATAATGAACCAATGTTGGAATGGAAGGGTAGTGATTCCGTGGTTAAGGGTCAGTTTATCTCTTACCTCAAAGCCCGAAAGATGATTTGTAAAGGGTGCATTTACCATATTGTGCGGGTTAGATATTTGGAGGGTGAGTTACCTAAGCTTGAATCAGTTCCGGTGGTTAATGAGTTTTCCGATGTGTTTCCCAAGGACTTTCCCGGTATTCCTCCCGATAGAGAAATATATTTTTGTATATATCTCCTTATGGATACTCAACCTATCTCTATTCCTCCTTATCGTATGGCCCCGGCGAAATTGCAGGAGTTGAAGGATCAATTGAAGGATTTGCTAGAAAAGGGGTATATTAGGCCGAGTATCTCACCTTGGGGTGGACCCGTGTTGTTTGTGAGAAAAAAGGATGGGTCTTTCCAAATGTTTATTGATTATCAACAATAGAACAAGGTGACCATTAAGAATAGGTACTTGTTGCCTAGGATTGATGATTTGTTTGACCAACTTCAAGGAGCTATTCACTTCTCTAAAATAGATCTTTATTCGGGTTATTACCAATTGAAGGTAAGGGAGTGTGATATTCCCAAGATGGCCTTTTTGACTCGTTATGGTCATTTTGAATTTGTGGTAATGTTGTTTGGGTTGAGTAATGCTCCGGCGGTGTTCATGGATCTTATGAATCGGGTGTTCAAGCAGTTCCTTGATAACTTTGTGGTATTATTCATTGATGACATCTTGATTTACTCCTATAGTGAACAAGAACATATGGATCATTTGAGATTGGTTCTTCAAACTTTGAGAGAGAAGCAATTGTATGCCAAGTTTAGCAAATGTGAATTTTTTTTGGGAGAAGTTACTTTTCTTGGTCATGTGGTGTCCAGTGATGGCATTCAAGTTGATCCTAAGAAAATCAAAGCGGTGAAGGATTGGCCTAGACTGTTGATTCCTTTAGATATTCGAAGCTTCCTAGGTTTGGCCGGTTATTATAGAAGGTTTGTTGAAGGGTTTTCCTCTATAGCGTCTTCTTTGACCAAGTTGACTCAAGAGAAGGCTAAATTTTTATGGTAAAATGAATGTGAGAAAAGTTTTAAAACTTTGAAAGATCCACTTACATCGGCTCCGATTTTGACTTTGCGTAATGGGTTAGATGGGTTTGTGGTATATTGTGATGCATCACGTATTTGGTTTGGTTGTGTGGTTATGCAACATTGTAAGGTTATAACTTATGCGTCCCGACAATTGAAAATGCATGAACAAAATTATCCAACCCATGATCTTGAGTTGGCGGCGGTGGTATTTACTTCAAAACTTTCGTGACATTATTTGTATGGGGTCCCTGCGGATGTCTTCACTGATCACAAGAGCATACAATATGTGATCACCCAAAGAGACCTTAATTTGAGGCAAAGGAGATGGTTGGAACTCGTCAAACACTATGATATGAGTGTTCTTTATCACCCCGCAAGGCTAATGTTGTAGCGGATTCTCTTAGTAGGCTTTCTATGGGGAGTGTGACTCATGTAGGAGAGGGGAAGAAAGAGTTAGTGAAAGATTTGCACCACTTGAGTAGGTTGGGTGTAAGGTTGGCCGAATCCAATAATGGTAAAATTCTTGTTCAAGGTGGGTCCGAATCTTCCTTAGTGGTGGATGTTAAGAAGAAACAAGACTTAGATCCTTCCTTGGTAGAGTTGAAGAAGTGGGTGCCTATAGAAAGATTGAGGTTTTATCCCAAGGGGGAGATGGTGTGCTACGGTACCAAGACCGTTTGTATGTTTCGGATGTAGATAGCTTGAGGGAGATCATCATGAAAGAGGCTCATAATTCTCAATATCCTTTTCATCCAGGATCTACTAAAATGGATCGAGATTTAAGGGAATTGTACTGGTGGCATGATATGAAAAGGGATATAGCCAAGTTCGTGTTGGAATGTACTAATTGTTAACTAGTAAAAGTGGAACATCAAAGGCCCGGTGGTTTAACCCAACATAGTGAAATTCCTACTTGGAAGTGGGAAGATGTGAACATGGACTTTATGGTTGGGTTACCCCATACGCGGAGACAATTTGATTCCATATGGGTCGTGGTTAATAGAATGACTAAGTCGGCTTACTTCTTACCTGTTAAGACCACCTATAGTGTCGAGGAGTATGCTAAGGTGTATATTCGGGTGTTGGTGAGATTGCATGGTATGCCAAGGTCTATCATATCGGATCGTGGTACTCAATTTACTTCTCATTTTTGAAAATCTTTTCAAAAGGTACTTGGTACTAAGGTCAAGTTGAGCACCGCATTTCATCCTTAAATCGCTGGACAATCCCAGAGAACAATTCAAACCTTGGAGGATATGTTGAGGGCTTGTGTTAGAATTCAAAGGAAATTGGGATGATCATCTACCTCTCATTGTGTTTGCCTACAACAATAGCTTTTATGCTAGCATCGGTATGGCTCCATTTGAAGCTTTGTATGGTAGGATATGTAGATCTCCAATTGGTTGGTTTGAAATAGGTGAGACGGCCTTGTTTGGCCAGAACTTGGTTGTTGAGGCCATTAAAAAGGTGAAGTTAATTATGGAAAGGTTGAAAATGGCTCAAAGTCGCCAAAAGTTTTATTCGGATGTTAGGAAGAGGGACCTTGAATTTCATGTTTGTGATTGGGTGTATGTGAAGGTGTCCCCCATGAAAGGCATCACGCATTTTGGCAAGAAGGGCAAGTTGAGCCCTCGTTATGTCGGACCTTATGAGATTGTGGAACGGGTTGGCAATGTGGCTTATAGGTTGGACTTGCCTTTCGACATGAGCTTCATTCATACGATATTCCATGTGTCTATGTTGAGGAAGTTAGTTGGTGATCCTAAGGCCATTGCACCTTTGGAAGGTGTGACGGTTGAGAAGAACTTGACCTATGAAGAGGTGCCGGTTGAGATCTTTTATAGGCAAGTTAAGCTGCTTAAAAACAAGGAGGTAGCTTCGGTCAAGGTGCTTTGGAGGAACCAAGATGTGGAGAGTGCAACATGGGAAACAAATTTGGACATGATGGAGCGATATCCCTATCTCTTCCAATCTACTCAAGCCTAAGGTACTAGGTTCTATCTTTGTATGGTCCTAATTCTTTAAATTCTTCAGTTTCATGACATTGCATGCATACACGAGCACAAAAATGATTTAAATGATGTTTTGACATGAGCTTTGAAAAACATTTGAAATGATGCATGATTCGTTATAAGTTTGATGAAAGAGTCTCTTGTTTGATTGTTGTCCTCAAGCAGTAATCTTTGCTCATTCAAGGACGAATCTTCCCAAGGGGGAGATGATGTAATGATCCAAAAGTTTTTGAACTTTGTAATGGTTGTTCAAGGTTAGTGTTAAACTGGTCGTGGCTAAATTTTGGTAGCCATGGGTTGAATTTAAGTGGCCGAATTCAAAATGGATCTTTTGGTGAAGTTATGGGACCATTTGGGAAGTATACTTTGAAATATCTAATTTTTCGTACGGGATGAACTGTGTGGGCTTCTACATATCAAATTAAAGATCTTTATGTTATCTTCTCAACATAACTAGTTTCACTCAACTTAGAGTTCGTATGAGAAAGTTATGGCCTAAACAGTGGGACTTCCCATAATTGGAAGGACGCTGAGAACAAGACTCTGGAACTGGACTAAGGGCTGGACCACGGACCGTTTGGTGGTCCACGGTGCATGGGGGTACTCTTCTTGTTGTCCAGTGAGCTCCTAAAGTCCAGGGTCCCAGCCATAGCCCATGTAAAGTCCCACGGACCACCTCACGGTCTGTGTGACCCTTCACGGGCCGTGAGAGGTCCCGAGGAGTGGGGCAGAATGTTGTCCAAGATTTGGGAATGGACTCTTGACTAAGTGATGATCCACGTACCAGTACAAGGTCTGTGTGCAGCTATATGGTCCATGAGACCCCCCGTGAAGTGACAGAAAGTCCCCCGCAAGTTTGTCCCACGGGCAGGTACACTGTCTGTGGGCATGTTGACGGGCACTGTGTGCCAACCGTGAGGCCCTGTTTCCAGTTAATTAGTCTATTTCATTAATGGTTAATTCATAATTTAATTAATTGCTATGCCCATTTAGGTTTTCTATGGTCTCCTAAACCCCCTAAATCAAGCACTAAACCCTTTTCATCCATTCCAACACTCCTCAATTCATTTTAAAATTCTCTCAATTCTCTTGACCTCCATTGATGAAAGCTTGAAGAAATTTGGGGAA
>JBCEWC010010333.1:0-17758 GCA_038996855.1 Solanum aculeatissimum | reverse complement strand
TATAAATGATCCTCGGAGTCCAACATGCCGCGTTAAGTAGAGTCTTATTCATGGGCGTGTTGTGCACCATGCCTATATGTGAGGGGCTATGATGACGTTTTAGGAAATTCCTCATTTCACTTCCTCGTTATATCGTGCCTTAAGACCTTACGATGTTTCTTCTGAACCTTGGTATGTTTGTCACTCTTTCAGAAAATGCCTCCCCGAAGAGTTCCTTTTCCCCGTCAGGCTCTAGAGGTTGAGGAGATGGACCCTCGGGCACCGGTTGAGGAACAACAAGAACACCACTTTTCTACTATCCAAAAACGTCTCCAAACACATCTAATAAGAGGGGAAAATAATTGCAAAGCGTAAGGCACATATTTTTAGGCACAAGGATGAATTTTTAACTGTAAAAATACGAAAAACTTTCCTAAATCACTTAGGGAACTTTTGGGAGCTCTCTATTTAGTTTCTTAACTATTTTGGGATGAAAATTACGTGTTTTGAGCTATAAAATGTCAAATTAGCCAACCTATAGGTGGGCTTCACCCGACCGAGCCCAAGACCCGATTTCCAGCTTGGACAGTCACGGTAAAACTGTCATAACGTTTTATTCCAAAGTTGGATTTAATTGCAATTTGGGCATTACAAACTAGACTGGCAAACTTTCAATTTGATAGGTCAGGCCCCTCTAACTCCTTATATTTTGGGTGATATGATCTGAGACGTTTGACCTAATTTAAAAAAGATTTCTTAAAGAAGCTTATGGTAACTTTAACCAACCTTTATCTTGCAACTTTCTTGACTCCAAAACTTATCATATGACTGTTGTGATATTATAGTACCCATTAATAATCTATTATTATCAAATTATACACTCTTAATCCCATCTAAAAAGTGAAACTTAATTTAAATTTTTCGAAAAGGGTGAGGTACCACTTAGGCCATTTCTTTAATCATGAATATGTGTTTAGGGGATTACTTTGACCTAAAACTTTAAGTCCTTGATATTACCACTCATTTGTAGTATTTATTATCCTTAGGTACAATATAAAGTCATATGCGCCATATATAACATACCACACTATATATATTATGATAGACGAGAAATACGGGGTCTCACACTGTTCACCACTGATCCGCTGAACCTCCACTTACATTGCCTTTCTATCACGAACTTGGGGGCTTATTTGCTGCAATATTGGGTAGTATCATTTGTATTTTGATTATCCGCCCAATGTGCCGGCGACGTCACTTCTGACCGCCTTTCTGGCATTTTTTCTCCTTTTCCTTGCTTTGTTGAGTTTTGTCCATCCTTGCACTTTTATCTTCATTCCTAGCCTCAAACATGTATATTAGTCAATATATCAAGCATAATAGCACATTGAGGATAACATTTCCTTACGAATAATTCCAAAATGAGTCTAAGATATGGATTCATTAATATCCAAAACTTAAACTTTTGCTTACCCTCAAGCAAATCAAATACTAATCATTCCATCTCAATGCCTGCAAATAGGGCTATACGGAGCAACACATACAAACTCACCTTTGTCATCTATCCTCAAAGCTTCCATAAACTACTTACCCGATTTTGAAGCCTCAAGAGGTGACTAAAGAGTGCTCAAGATATGGTTATGCTCACAATTGATCATGTAGATGCAGATCACTAACCAAAAACATCAGCATTTACCCTCACACCTAAGAAAATCCTCTACACACAAGGTTATGACATAATTTCCAAGGATCTCTTCAACTCTCACTCTCCCAAATGAGAAATGACATGTAGTTTCAACTCATAGGCTTGCCCTTATTCTCAATCAAAGTTCACTCAATTTCATCTGGACTAGGATCCTAAAGGACTTTATTCAACATGTAATGTAGGAATAAGGATGGGTAGGATGGAATATGGATAATAGTGGCTTATCCTTCCTTGAACTCTATACACACTCCTCACACTGACGATTCCTTTGATCCTTATTCTTTTCCTTCTCCAATTGACATCTTTTTGCTCTTGATTTTCAATCCTAGGTGTCCCTATTTGCAATAATGCTTTAATGATTTTGGATGGTCCTCGTTTTTCAAGCAAATTCCTTTTTTCTTTTCATCCTTTTTCTCTTCATCATCATGCAAGGACTCCTTTTCCTTCCTTTCTTTTTCTTTTTCTTTTCTTTCCCCAACTTTATATGAGAGACACCCCTCTTCTAGGAATACCCCAACTTTAGCCTTTGACCTCTACTTTGCTAACTTAAGATCAAGTATGGAATGGTAAGGAACAAGAAGGGATTATCTTTCCAAATAAAGGTCAAGGTTACATGGCAACCAAAAAAAGGATCATGGCTCAAAAGGGACTCACTAAGGGATAAATTCAATGTTATTGGAGGCTCGTATGGTCAAGGTGGACTCAAAAGAAACTAAAGAAGGCCTAAGGTCCTTTCTTAATTCGGATTCAACCAAGTCACTCCTCAAAACAAATCGGTCATGTTATAGATATTGCAAAACATGCCTTTCAACAAACTCCTAACTCACGTTGGTAGAATGAATTCAAATTCGAATAGTGGCAACACATACACACAATTTACGATCATCACATATCCAAGCGCAATACTTACATGGTTAACTCAAGATAATCTAAATCCTTTCATGGATTCATACTTCAAGAGAAAGACTAATCGGTGAGTTAATACATGTTCCTCGCCCATGATACTATCCAAATTAAAGATATAGACTATCGATACTCAGATTGCTAAGGACTAGAGACAAGATAAGCATATATGAATGGCTTTTCACATATGCACGAGATATGCCACAAATATGAAGGACATCATTCACAATCATTCATCCATGAAAAAAAGAAAGAAAATTAAAAGAACTACTTATCTATTACAACTCAAAAAAATTCACAAACCAAAATAAAAGGATTAACTTCATTACACATCAAAACCAATTTTCCCAACTCAATAGGCAACACGAATACTCACCCCCTCCTAACAAAACATTGCCCTCAATGTAGAAGAACAATAACAACAAAACATAAAATGAAAAAGTGAGTTAAAGAATCCCCCTGCATCACTTCACATTGTTCTATGGTCAGGATTGAAGGGAGATCAACTGTGCTGGGATACCCCGCTCATGTACCTCTTCTGGGATATATCTCTTGGGATTGTTGTAGGGATGACTCCATGTATCCTAACAATCTTTCTTTCCCTTATTTCCTTGTTCTTTGCTCTCCTGGCTTTAAATTGGTCAGATAAGGTCTTCTCTCTAGCCTTCTCTGCCTTTGTTTGGTGGGAATCCTCTATGGTGTCATGCTTGTTCTTGAAAATATTTCCATTCACCTTTATGTACATGTGAGTGTATATGTTTTCCTAGAGTTGGACATAGAGATTTAGTCTTTGGGTGACCATGTGAGGCTATATCCACCTTTCCCTCTCGCTCAAGGTTTTAAAAAGGCCAATATATCTATGATCGAGATCACCCATCTTCTTTCTAAACATAATCACACCCTTCATCATTGAAGGCCTGAACTATACCTGACCTATCAAGCAAAACTAGCCAAGGGGGGTAAGAAATAAGGAGAATAAAAGGAACTTATAAAAGATTTCTGCAAATAGGGTCATTTTGTCCGTTGAACAAATTCAACGGATTTCCGAACATATGCAATGGTCAAAATGACCATTGAAAATCTTAGCAGAAATCATAGTTCAAGAATATTGTTACATTTGGTGACATGTGTAAACAACCGGTGATATGCCAAATTAATTCGGCAGTCAATGAGACTATTGCCAAATGTGACAGACACAAGATTAAAGAGATGCGAATAAAGATGACGTGAGTGATCTTTTGGTGCACGTTGAGTCATCTTCGACGATCAAATTGACCACCATCAACTTTGATTGGCAGTGCAAATTTCCCCAAATCTTCACATTTTCAAGGCTTAAATAACAAAATAGGGGAAATTCCATACCACGTTCCTAACTTCACATTATCCAACATATTGGACATGTCAATCTCTAACCCACAACTAAATCAAAGGTATGATTTCAGTTAAACGATGAATTACCCCCAAGAATGACATCACCTAATATACCAGTGAGAAAGTTCAAATCGCTCAACCAAAACTATGGGTTACTCAAACTTCTCCTAAAATACACAAATCAAGCAAGCCAAACACATGTATTCCAAATGAAGATCCCAATAATCTAGATTAGTGAGCACAACATGACTTCATTTACAGTAAAAACACCTCATTCAACACCCAAACTTTGAATCATCACTTATGTTCTATCAATGTCAACTAAGCTATTTAAACTCAAAATGCCTAATGTCCCAACCATCACAGATTTTCAATCCCACATATTTAGCACACAGATAAGACTTCCAAATACCATACCACACATACAAAAAGGTGTTATTAATACTACCTTCCAAAATAGCAACTAAAGAGGTATGGATGAGAGCACATACCTGAGAAGCCATTCCCTAACAATGAAGATGAAGAAGAAAGTGTTGAATATGGTAGCATCAATTCCAAGGAAAAAGACTCAAAAGGAAAAATCTATGAATGTGTGTGTGGTGTGCTCTAGAAGAGTGGTAGATGAAGAGATTAAAAAGGAAAGGAAATCTGAGTGCATTTAAGGAGTGAAGTAGTTGAGGCAGTTCCACTTCGGTGGTACTGAGTGATACCATAAAATATTTTTAGTGATCCACCGATTGCATTCAAGACTGCCTTAACTTACCGTGTTTGAAGCTCATTCAATGCACCAAATGGCAGAAAAGCTTTGTGTCACCAAATCAACTCTATTATTAATGAGTCCATATCTTGGACTCATTTTGGGCTTAGAATGTGAAGAAATGTATCCTCAGTATGTTATTATGTTCCAATTACTAACTAATATGCATGTGTTATGACAGGAATACAAATAAAGGTGCACAAGTGGACAATGTTCAATAAAACATGGAAAAGGAGAAAAAGCATACAAAAGGTGGATAAAAGCAACTTTGTTGATATAGTCGGTGGAACGCCGAAGATGCATGAGACCACCTAAAGTTTCAGCAACTGAGTCCCCATGTCCATGACATAAAGGCGATTAGAATTGATATTGCCAACACATTTAACACATTGTCGAATGGTCAAGGAGATCACCTAATATTGTACTGCTCAAGACCCTAAAGTTCATGACAAAAGGGCAACGTAGAAGGTAGTTTGTTGGATCACCAAACATGATCCGCAGAGTGAATAGCCATCACACAATCTTGTAAAGACTTAAGCCTTTAGAAAATAAAGAGGAAGGTGGTCAAGTGCATATTTGGTTCATCATCAAAATGCTCGATGATGGCCATTCTTGACCGTCGAATGACAACTCGGTGCACAAACTCTCATTGCACGGACTATATAAGCTATTTTTAGAAAGGACATTGTACATAACATTCCTTATCAAGTTTTACATATAGAGAGAAAGTGAGAGTAGAGTACATAGAATATTCTTGCTCAATAGTACAAGGTTTAGAGGGTTTCAAGCTTGTGGAGACACATATTGTGGAGATTTGCTGATTCAATTCAACCTTTCTCTTATAATCCTTATTACCCATGTACTCAACTGTTGAATTTGGTATTGAATCTTTAATTTTGAGCATGAGTGGATAAAACCCCTATGTTGGGGGTGTGTAAATAATATGGATCTTTGATTTCTATGCTGGTCTATGATATTTTGACTATATTGTTATTAATCTGAGTGAATTTACATCTATTATTACGTTTCATCTATAATCCTATGGTTGCAAATCTGGGGTTTACTTTTGTAATGACCTGGTTGGTCCTTTTTAGCCTTATCTATAGAAATTACTATTTTACACTTTTATAAGTTTCTTTGGGCATATTTTGAACTATTTGGATGATTGAAACTAAAATCCGGAGTTATAAAATGGGGGAAAAATGAGTTTTGACACTTTTTAGAAGCTTAAGTTATTGAAAAAGTGAGTTTTTATACCATTCTATGTTTCTGGTGTCAGATCAGGGATCCATTGATTTCATTAGCTCCAAAATGTTGAACTATGAGAAGTTACATAACTGAATTTGGAGTTAAAATTAGGATTTTAGGCCTAAAGTTGTAATTTTAGTTGTTTTCGAGACCAAAGTTTGACTTAGGTCAATATTTGGACTTTGGAAGCTCGGATCAAAATTCTAAAATTTTAGTATTTCTGGATGGTGAAACTAACGCTAGAAATTGTCTCAAAATAATTTTTGGAGTGACCGAGGGCAGTTTTGGTATTTTGAGTTTTGAACTAGTTTATTTGACCTACATTGGTGAATGTGTCACCGAAGCCTTGAAATCAATTTCTGATGATTCCATTGAGTCCAGATTGCTATTTTCAGTATGGATACATATAAAGTTTGTGAAATTCTGAGTTCGAATGAATTTCGGGGGTCCATTCTGAGTAGGAAAATTAGACTTGGGTTGCTAGTTTTTGTTGATATCTGGTGCAGTTGGAATTCTTCTACGCCTTTGCAGAGAAGCCTCCATATTCGCATAGGGTGTGATATGCTAAGCTCCATGTTCACGGATTGTGGCCCGTGTTCGTGGAGTGGTAACCTGTTTGGTCTCAGTATACGAGGGATGGGCTCCGCAATCGCGGAGTAATTTTCATACGTGGATAGTTTTAAACTCATAAAATATCATGTTAACCCATTTTTGAACTTTCTTTATCCTTGGAGGCTCAAGTAGAGGCTCATTTACTTATGTTTTCCCATATGAATCCTTTGTCTCCGGTTATTGGGGATCCCATTTCTGTACAAACGCAAGATATGCTTATTGGACTCTATGTATTAACAATAAAAAATTATCGAGGTATTTGTGTAAATAGATCTAATCCATGTAATCGTAGAAACTATCAAAATAAAAAAAGAAGTGATAATAGTTACAGTAAGTATGGGGTGATTTTGAAGATAGGTTTTCAGAGATTTTTGTTGGGTAAGAGTTTCTAACACTAAACTAGTCATTTTTCATGAGTTTTATCTTAATTTTACGTTTGATTTCATGAAATTACACACCCAAAATTGGGGATTTTTAGAATTATGTTTTTCAAACTTTAAATGTTGATTTCTCAATCAATTTAAGCTTGATTTTAGTGGAAGTTTTACCCACAAACTCCATTTTTCGTATATAACTCGATTTTAAATTCAATTTCTAGATTTGAGACTTTCAAATTTGATGTCGCCCAATCTATACCTCCTTTTTGAAGATTAAAGTGGTCGTTGTCAAGATATATAAACTAACCAAGGTTAGGGTTGAACCCACAGGGAATATGATAGACTCAGAGTGTCATGACCTAAAACAGATCGCAACTAAAAAACGTTGAAATAAAGCATAAATAACCATAGCATGACATCAAATATCCCAAAACCTAAAGTCATGAGTACAAGAGCATTTATAATAGTCTGAAGAGTAAATACAACAGTCTCAACAATAAGTACAAGTTTTCCTCAAAAGTCTGATACAAAGTCTGAGATATAAGCAATAAAAGGAAAGTCTCAAAGATCCACGGTGACTCGAAGTTGGAGCCTCACCGCTAGGATCTGAAGTAGACAGAAGAGAACACTAATAGAATGATATCAACTACCTTGCTGGGGTCCCTGTGCTCGATCTGCATGGAGGAAACAAAGTAGGGGTGAGTACACTGAAATGTACCTAGTAGGTTCAACCAATTGGGTAAGAGGAATCGAACAAGTATGTTATAATGAAGAATTCTACACTTGCATCCAAAAACGTTAGTACACAATAAAATTATACAAACAACCTTATATGATCTCCCACATAACCAGAATAATGATAACTATAGCAAATAATCATGATACCACATATGAAGTGTATGAATGCAATGGCATTGTAGGCCATGAATGAGGTGAAATCACGACCGTCGCGGGGTTGCTGTACACATCTATCAAGTTGTAGCTACTATATAGAACCCAGGGGTGTCACAGGCCATGTACTCAAATAAGTCAAGGTATCGCAGGCCATGAACTGTAGTATCTTGAGACGTCGCAGGCCTCAGGTAGTACAGATTCAATATATGATATGTGCATGCCAATGCAAACATATATAAGTAAGAAGTGTGCATACCAATGCCACAATATAAGCAAGAAAGGTGCATACCATTGCCATAATAATAATGTAACTGTGATACCAATACAACAAGTAAGTACAAACTCAGTACATACCAATGCAACCATAAAGTGAGATACCTGCATACAAGTGTAATAGTAGGATATAGGCTAAATGTATACCAATGCAACAATAGAGTAAGACACATACATACCAATGCAACAGTAAGCTATAGGCTCAGTGTATACCAATGCAACTGTAAGATATAGGCTCAGTGCATACCAATGCAACAATAAAGTAAGATATGAGAGATGATCCGTAAGTAGTAATATCCATGGACAATGGTTATAGAATTACATGGATAGGTCAAATATATCGATCATCACTACAAATTCATCAATGGGCCATCTATCACCTCTTTCTCATCAAGATCCAATTTCCAACCAATGTAGACTCCGCAAGTCATAAAAATAAACTCAATATTTCCAATTATGTCAAACTTTTCACTGAAATCTTACTTAACCTTTTCAAAAGTACCCAAAGTCCCATATTATCATAATTAAGTCCAAAGTGCCTCAAATCTCAAGTATTTCATATCAAATCAACAATAGAATCAGAATTACTCATAATTCGGCTTAATCGGAATCACAATTCAATGCATTATCTTATGTCATCCATAATTACTCATGAATCGATCTATATCTCACAATTACCACATAAACATGATCAATAACTCAAATCCAGTCTCAACAAAGTTAGTCAAACCTACCTCGATGCCGAAACCACACTCAGATAAGCTTTCAATCAACTCAAGCCTCAAAATAATCCCAGAATCGTTCAACCACTATCAAAGTCAAGTACTACACTTTAAGAGGAGCATTTTGATACCCATATTGGTTTAATTTAGGCTTAAAGGTAAAAAGGTCAAAATTAAGACTAAAATTTGAAAGTCTCAAATTTGAAAATTGACTTTAAAATCAAGTTCTATGCAAAAACTAGAGCTCGTGGGTGAAAATCTCACTAAAATCAAGTTTAAATTGATTGAGAAATCAATATTTAAAGTTTGGAAAACAAAATAGAAAAATCCCCAATTTTGGGTGAGTAATTTCATGAAATCAAAGGTAGAATTAAGATAAAACTCATAAAAAATGATTAGTTTAGTGTTAGAAATGCTTACCCAACAAAAATCTCTGAAAACCATTCTTCAAAATCGCCCCAAAAAGCTTAGAAGTTAAAAAATGGGTTAAAATGGTGTTTTACGAGTTTAAAAATTGTTCAGGTATGAAAACTACTCTGCTATTGTGGAGTCCAACTCGCGAACGCGGTCCACAATTCGTGAACATGGAGCTCAGTAGATCACACCCTCCATGAACATGGAGCTTTCTCCACAAAGGCAGAGAAGAAATCCACCTGCACTAGATATCAGCAAAAACCAACAACTCAAGTCCAATTTCCCTACTCTGAATTGATCCCTAAAACTCATCCGAACTCAAAATTTAAGAAACGTTATATCTATCCATACCAGAAAAGCAATTCGGACTCAACAGAATAATCAGAAATTGATTTCAAGGCTTCCATAATACTTATCAATGCAAGTCAAATAAACTAGTTCAAAACTAAAAATACCAAATCTACCCTCGGTAACTCCAAAAATTATTCTGACACCATTTCTGGAGTTAATTTCACCATCCGGAACTACTAGAACAATTGAAATTTTGATCCGAACATACAAAGTCCGAATATTGGCCAAAGTCAAACTTTGGTCTAAAAAACAACTAAAATCACAACTTTGGGCCTAAAAACCTCATTTTAACTCAAAATTCAATTTTTTAACTTCTCATAGTTCAGTTTTGACATTTCGGAGCTAATGAAATTGATGGATCCCCGATCTAACACTAGAAACATAGGATGGTACAAAAACTTATTTTTTCAATAACTTAAGTTTCCAAAGAGTGTCAAAATTCATTTTTTCCTAGTTTAATATTTCAGATTTCAATTTTAATCATTCAAATAGTTCAAAATAGGCCTGAAGCAACATATATAAGGGTAAAATAATAATTTTCATAGATAAAACCAAAAATGACCAACCAGGTCATTACATCATTCACCATTAAAAATAGTGTTGTTCCTCAAACATAAAGAAGAGAGGAGTACCTGAAGCCTCAAAAAGGCTAGAGAAGCCAACCTCGTCTGTCCCCTGGGTAGAGCTGCCCTTCTAGCAAGTCCTCAACCCCTAGCCCTATCCTGAACTCTGCCCCGACTGCAAGTGGGAGCCATATACGTTGACTCGGGCACTCTCACTGATCGTCGAGATCTGGTAATCAACATCTGCATATAAAGAGTAGATTAGACACTTTCAAAGTAGATGATATGAAGAAACATATGAATCAGAAGTAAGACATGAAAGATTTTCTAAAACGTATCCTA
The DNA here is from genome assembly GCA_038996855.1 of Solanum aculeatissimum. Lineage (NCBI taxonomy): Eukaryota > Viridiplantae > Streptophyta > Magnoliopsida > Solanales > Solanaceae > Solanum > Solanum aculeatissimum. The sequence continues at coordinate 7,247 of JBCEWC010010333.1, read as the reverse complement.
TAGCCTCTCGGAGATAGATGTAGATGTCTACACGCCAATCCACGAGACTCTACTAGACACCCTGGTCTTGACTCACAAGGTCAACGTACCTAGAGATCTAATACCAAACTTGTCACGATCCAAAATGGATCGCAACTAAAGAATGATGAAATAAAGCAGAAATAACCATAGCATATGATCAAATATCCCAAAATCAGAAGTCATGAGAACAAGAGCATCTATAATAGTGCGGAAGAGTAAATACAACAATCTAAAAAATAAGTATAAGCTTTCCTCAAAAGTCTGATACAAAGTCTAAGATACAAGCAATAAAAGAAAAGTCTCAAAGATCCATGGTGCTCGAAGTTAGAGCCTCATCGCTAGGATTTGAAGTAGATACAAGAGAACACTAGTGGAATGATATCAACTACCATGGTGGGGTCCCTGTGCTCAATCTTTAGGGAGGAAACAAAGTAGGGGTCAGTACACCGAAATATACCCAGTAGGTTCAATTGACTAGGTATGAGGAATCAAACAAGTATGTAATAATGAAGAATCTGACACCTGCATCATAAAAGGTTAGTACACAATAAAATTATACAAATAACCTTATATGATCTCCCACATGACTAGGATATTGATAACTATAACAATTAGTCCATGACATCACATATGAAGTGTATGAATGCAATGGTGTCGCAGTCCATGAATAACGTGAAATCATGACTATCATGGGGCCATTGTACATATCTATTGAGCCATCACTACTAGATAGAACTCGGGGCATTGCATGTCATGTACTCAAATAAGTCAAGGCATCGCAGGCCATGAACTATAGTATCTCGAGACATCGCACGACTCAGGTAGTAGAGATTCAATATATGATATGTGCATGCCCATGCCAACATATATAAGTAAGAAGTGTGCATACCAATGCCACAATTTAAGCAAGAATGGTGTATACCAATGCCAGAATAACAATGTAATTGTGCATACTAATGCAACAAGTAAGTTTAAGCTCAGTGCATACCAATGCAACCATAGACTGAGATACATACATACTAGTAAAACAGTAAGATATAGGCTCAGTGCATACCAATGCAACAATAGAGTAAGATACATGCATACCAATGTAACAGTAAGATATAAGCTCAGTGTATACCAATAAACAATAGAGTAAGATATGAGAGATGATCCATAAGTAGTAATATCCATGGATAATGGTTATAGCATTACATGGCTAGGTCAAATACATCGATCATCACTACAAATTCATAAATAGTCTATCTATACAACTCGTAGGAAGGTCTCGTGGAATTGATGGAAAAATTCTAAAGGCAAAATCTACAAAGCCTCAATATGGGCCATGGAATCCTATACAACCCGTAAACCTTTCAATGAAACCTACCGACTCAGTTTTCCTATTTTATTTTGGTTTTAGTTTTTAGTTAATATAAATAGTTTTTAGGTTTCTTTTATGAGTGGAGAGAGGGAGTATGACATAAAAACACTTGAAAACTCTCCTTGTGTGATTTTGACATTAATTCAATACATTGTGGAATCTTGAAGAAGTTTGGATTTCTTGTTCTTTAATTTATCAATGTAAGTCAATTATTATGTGATTCATTAACATGATTTCTTCAATAACACTGATCATGAGTAGGTAAATCCACAACTAGGGTTGTGGGAACCATGAAGAACTAACAAGGTAAAACTTGATAATTCATAATTTTTGGATAGTGCGCATGCATGTATTAATTATTTCTCTTTGTTTTGCTTGCTTTTTAATGGATGGCCAATGTTAAAACTCACCTAGTGTTACTAGAGGGATCAAGGTAGTAATGAATAACAAAAGAGAATAATTAACACGATTCAATTGATATTTTCTCATCTAATCTACCAAACTGGATCAAGGGAAGCTTGTACTGGAACAATAGGTAAGGTAAGTAAAGTCACACTGCGGGGATGGATCAAATCACGTAGTGAAATTTACTTCTCACCTGGACCAAAGAGTTTGGTAAACTTAACTTACCATTTTGCATACTACACACCGAAAACGATTGTGATTATCTGGTTATACCAAGTTAAAAAATCATGAGGAACACAATACCCTAGTTACTTCTTCTACTGATTTCATACTACTTACACTAGTTTAGGTTTATTTTTTGCAAATTACAACCCCCTCTCTTTTGGAAGATAAGAAGGTTAATCAATATTGAATTGCTTGGAATTAATATGAATCTACCATATTCCCTGTGGGATCAACCCTAACCTTGGTTAGATTATATATCTTGACTATGATCGCTTTAACCTTCAAAAAGGAGGTGTATCTTGGGTGACATCACGATTTTGGTGCCGTTGCCGGGGAATACGACCAAACTTATTTAATTCGAGTAATTTGGGAACTAATCGTTGTTTCCCTCATTTTATGTTTTTTATTATTTTTATTTTATTTCAGCATATAGGTGTAGTATATGTACAACACTCATAGTCGAGGCAATCCCTTGACTCTCTTTAACCCAAAAATCTAAAGAATGCTAAGGAGAATGGCCTAGGATAATACGAACAATGCTACAAATGATACGGTGAATGCAACACTAAACTAGAACAATGACAATAACAATCCACCGCCACTAAATCCACCACCACAAGTTCTCCAAGCTGTAGCTAAGCAATGGAATCAATATTAGCTTGACCTTATGACTATGGATGTCATAGAAGCTATTGTGTTACCTCCACTACCGGATGACACAAAGTTCATCGTGTTGAGTGGGTTGCTCCAAATGCTGCAAAATCATGGGTTGTTCACGGGCTTACTATCAGAGGATATACATTACCATCTATAAAACATTGTATCTATCTGTAAGAGTATGATGAGAAACCAAAATTTGTCCATGGATGCCGTTGGAATCCATATTTTCCCAAATTATCTAACGGAAAATACAATGCAATGGTTATCTGAGCTTCCACAGAGTTCAATCACTAGTTGAGCAGAATTACAAAGGGCATTTTTGGAGAGATTCTTCCTGATATCAAAAAAGCTGAAGTTGAAGGCCCAGATCAACAACTTCAAGCAAGTGTCTGGTGATTCACTCAGTACCACGTGGGAGAGATTCACAAAGTGCTTAAGGAGTATTCCTGACCATAAGATTGTTGTTAAAGCCCTGATAGAGATCTTTTATCGAGCCCTGGATAAACATAACCAAGTTATTATTGACACTATTATGGGAGTCTTATTTATACATCAACCATTTTAGGATGTTGTAGAAAGGATGGAAAGAATGGTCAAGAAAAATCGTGCAAGGGGGACGAGAGATAAGTAAACCATGAAAAACCGATTCTCAGTCAGTACAAGTAATGTGCAAGCAAAGACCAGTGAAGATGTGATGCAAAAGCTTGTTCAAAGTAGTACCAATGTGGAGTTTTTGATGAAGTAGAGCCAAGAATGTGTGAATATAGTATCTCATCAGCTTTCACGAACACCCATGTATGAGAAACCTTACTATGAAGAGGAAATTTTCTTCGTCGCAGATAAGATGACAAGTTTCTGGACCAACTTCCAAGGGTTCAATCAGGACAATTGGTGCCAAGGTCAAGGAAACCAAGGTCAGAACTTTAACAAGGTGGTGCCTTTAAGGACAATAATAGAAAAGGCTACAATTTAGGAACATCAGCTAAGACAGATATGCTGATTGGGTATGTAAGATAGTTACATAAATGGTCCGTATGTTCCACTACATAATTGGGATTCTGGTGCCACTAGCTCTCACATTGAGGAGATGTTTCATCGCCTGTTGAAGAAGGCTAACGCTCAGAATGAGACATTGAAGGGGATGAAGTCTAACATCTCCAGTATTAATCAAGAAATCAAGTCTCATTCTTATGTTATCAAGTAGCTAGAGAAATAATTTGATCAAATGTCAACTCAATTGAATTTGCGCTAGAAAGGTAAACTGCCCAACAATACAGTTCATAACCCAAAGAATGACGATTAGTTCATGGTATTGGCTACACATGGTGGCAAATAGACCATTGATCCTCCAATGATAGTTGAAGATAAAGATGTTCGTGAGGGGATAGTTGAGGCAAGAGATATAAAGAATGGTGATATCTGTGCCAAGGATGTGAAAGTGTTGCAGCGCCAAAACCACAAAAGTTTAAGCCCATTCCTCGGGCTCCTCCTCCATCCCCTCAAAGACTAAAAAAGGAAGAGGAAGGTAAATTTCAACACTTCATCTCCATGCTAAAATGACTCTTCATCAATATCTTTCTAATTGAAGCATTGGAGAAGATGTCTGGATATGCAAAGTTCATGAATGAATTGGTCACAAAGAAGAGGACTGTGAGTTAGGAGCTCTCTCAAGAGCTTCAACATTGTAGTGTGATTGTAGCATGGTCCTTCGTTAAGAAGCGAGAAGATCTTGGAGAATTCACCATCCCCTACACCATTGAGTTGTAGAGTTTTCAAAGATATTACGTGATCTTGGAGCTAGCATAAATCTAATTCCCCTTGCAGTCTTCAAGAATCTAGGATTGGGAGCCCCTACTCCTACGAGCATGCGATTATTAATGGCTGACCGAATGGTGAAAAAGCCTGTAGGGATACTGTATGACATACTTGTCAAAGTAGAGATATTCATAGTCTTTGCAGACTTTGTGATCCTAGATTGTGAGGTCGACTTCGAAGTCCTAATCATCTTGGGAAGGCATTTCCTAGCCACTGGACGAGCACTGATGGATATGGAATCATGCCAACTTAAGTTTTGATTGAATGATAAAAAAGCTATCTTCAATATCTGTCAGTCGATGAAGAAGCCAAATGAGCTGAAGATGGAAGTTTGGGCACTTGATGATGTCTGAGTAATCAAGTGGTCCAAGTCATGCAGCGACAAACAAATTGGCACTGCTTGGGAGGCAACCCAAGGTAGGGACCGGAGCTTAGGCGCTCAACTATATTTTTTGACCCCTATGCTTTAATATAGTTATATTTCATGCATTGAGGACAATGCACAACTTTTTCGATGGGGTGTGGGTAGTTATAAGCCTCGGTGAAGTATGAGTAGCCAAGACTTATAACTATCTCAAATTTTGAGTCTGAGGAGTTTTTTTGCCTGTGTTGTTTCCCTGAGGATATTTACTTTCTATTGAACCGACATGTTTAGGATGGGTAGGTAGTATTAGTAGCATATTATACTAAAGTCTATGGCATATGTTTGTTTTTGTTGAAAAATGATACCTACTAGAAAATTTATTAGTTAGTCTTGATAGTAACCTTGCATGTTTGACTATTTGACAATGCTTGTTCAGATAAGTGAGGTTTATTTGTGATATAAAACATGATCTGAGAGTCTATGTTGATAGTGTAATCAGTGCCATGCGAGTGTGAACATATTTGGATAATTCTCATACTGTGTTTTCAATTCAGAACTTGCCTTGTTACTATGACTTATATTGTAGGTTAGTTGGTTAGGAAAAGATCTTAGGACATTGTTCATGATTATCCCACTTAGCCTAAATGAACAACCAAATGCTTAATATATCCCTTGTACCAAAGTTTGAGCCTGACATGTACCCTTTCTTTGTAAATGCCTGAGTAACCTAGCCTTATTGAATAAGAAATCCTGAAATTGGCCCTCGTTCTTCCTTGAATATTGTGCACCTTGGCTAAGATAAAAAACCTAAGTTTAGGGTGGCTACCAAAAATAGCCCTGGTGCATAGATTGGATATTTTGCACCTCAACTTAGGACAAAATACCTAAGTTGAGGGTGATTGGTGTAAGGAGTCACAAAAACTGAGGAGGGAGTTAGTAATGCAGAAAAGGGGGAAATATGTTAAGGAGTGCAAAAAAAATGAATAATTGCCTGAATAAGGTGCATAAACAAAAAAAAGTGTAAAAATAGAAGGCAATGAGCTAAAAATGAGAGTAAGGCACTCCGAAAAGCTTAAAATGGAAAAAGGGAGAATGAGTTGAAAATATTAGTATTGGTAGGGCAAAAGTGTAGAATAACATAGTGTCAAGGAGGGCCATTAGTCACTATGTTCCCAAAACAACATACCAAAGCCGCCTGAGCTTACATTATAAGCCAAGAAAGTCCTATAGTGATCCTAGTCCAAGCAGTCGAAGGTCTTAGCATGAGCATAGGGGAAAGCATATGGTATTGGACCTAGTGTTTGAATATCTATTGTGAGAGTGAGTGATTTTGTGCAATCCCAAGCCTTGGATTTGAAAATACTATCATTGGGTGCTATATGGGACTTCTTTATGTGAGGGCACTTGAATTGCGTTGTTGATTCTAGGTTATTTCATTGAGTGTTGCTTATCTGTGATTACCTTGCTTATCATAGTTGTACTGTCACATACATTGGTTTGTATTAGTTTGTTTGATGACAGTCTAATATGCATTGTTGAGTTAGTTTGGGTATCTGTGTTTGATTTAGAGAAATGTATGCCATTAGATTGAGGTCTATGTGTTGCTTGATTGCTTATGTAGATTGAGTCTGCCACTTGAGGACAAGCAACAATTTTAAGTTGAGGGTGTTGATGTGTTGTTGAAATACAACACTTTTGATACTCAAAACTTAGGATATTGTGTGTTCTCATAGCGATATTTGTGAGTTTGATGTGTTTTTATGTTTATTTTGCAGGATTACAAAGTTCGCATGAGTTTGGGGTGAAGTTTGCAGAATTGCAGCTTTTTGAGAAAATACGAGACACTTTACGGGTTATGGATACTATCACAAGTCGTTGAGTGGTTTCATGGCCATGATCTAATGAAGGGCCTAATTTTAGATGTTTAGTCCACGAATGTATAGACGAGCTGTAGATATTGATACAAGTCGTGGATGGATTCCGTGCCTCGAGGGTCAGAAATTGAAGAGTTTCAGAAAAGTGTACAGACGAAACCCTATATAAGTCATAAGTATGAATATGTCCTGTAGGAAGGTCTCGTGGAATTGATGGCCAAATTCTGAAGTCAAAGTCTATGAACCCCCGATACGGGTTATGGAATCCTATATGGCTCGTAAATCCTTCTATGAAGCCTGCCGACTCATTTTTTCTATTTCGTTTTGGTTTTAGTTTTTAATTAATATAAATAGGTTTTTTTATGAGAGGAGAAAAGGAGAATGACAGAAAAATACTTGAAAAACTCTCCTTGTGTGATTTTGACATTAATTCAATACATTATGGGTTCTTGTCACGACCCAAGCCTAGGGCCTAGACGTGACATGGCGAATGAGGAACCCGAAGGAACCCCAAACAAGCCTC
>JBCEWC010010332.1:0-17758 GCA_038996855.1 Solanum aculeatissimum | reverse complement strand
GATCCCTAGTCAACCCTTAAGAAAGGGGATACATAACAAGTCAATCCCATCAAGGGAGATAACCCATGTTGGCACATAGTTTGACGAAAAGGAGTATGAACCCATGGAGATAGTCCACCCCGACTCCAATCCCTCGGTGCTAAGTCTCATCACACGGGAATAGATATACATATGCAATGCCTTCAAAATGGAGATTTGATATTTCGTTCAAAATAATGCATAATTGGGCTAAAAGCCAACAAGAGTTTCCAAAACCAATGCATTAGGAGTAGCTCATTCTACATATCATATCATATCATGTCAAATTGATGTAAACACCCATAATAGCTCAAAGAGCCATAACATAGACTTTATGTGATCACATTTAGTTAATTCTCATGTCTTACCAAAAATCAAGTCAAATCATATCAAGAGGGTCAAGCCCTTATCAAGAGTTTCATCAAATCAAGCCTTTCATGCTCGTGAATGCAATGCATGGATGATCAAAAGTAGCATGGGTATTGGATATCAATGTTTAAATAATCGATACAATAAGTTCATATCCAAAGCAAAATGAAATATCAATTCAAAACAATATTCTTAATACCCATACTTGAATTGAAGAACCAAAGGGACATGCATTTTTGAAACATCATGAAATAAATGGAATTCATCAGTTAGGGGCTCAATTCACTTTGAAATTACTAATTTAACATATACCACACTTCAATTTAAGTAAATCATTCATAATCTTAAAGACCCATTTTGAAGAGAAATAAAAATTCATCAAATTAAAGAAAAAGGGTTTTGGGTCTTCATGGTTGGAAGAAAAACCATGAAACAATCCCACATACCTTGAATTCACCCAGAGAAATAAGAAGATTCTGAAGAAGAATTGAAATTCCCCAAATTCCCAAGCTTGTCTTCAATGGAGTTGAAGAGAAAATTGAGAGAAAACTTTGAAGAGATTTAAGAGATTGAATGAATTAGGAGTGATTAGGGTTCAATTCAGGGGTTTTATAAAGGTTTAAAAAGACTAAAACAGCCCTAGGACTAATTAAAATTACAATTACACCATTAATAAAATGAGAAGAGAAACTGAAATAGTCACTGACGGGGACAGATTCACGGTCCGTGTAAGGGTTCATGGGCCGTGAACTCGATCGTGAAGCCGTAATTGGCTCGTTCTTTGGCTTGAAATCTTGGTAATTTCACTAGACCACCTCACGGATGCCCTCACGAGCCGTGAGGCATTACACGGACCGTGAAGTGGTCCGTGGAGCCTCACTTGGCTCGGGGCCTTGGTCCAGCATCTATACCACACTCTTGATCTCCCCACGATTGGGCTCATGGGTCGTGATCCCCTACACGGTCTGTGGTCCTTCCGTGAGGCCTTGCCTTGCCAACTTTTTCCTTCCCTTTTCCATAATGCTTTCGTGCACAGGCAGTCTCCCCGTAATGGCCATAACCTCTACATATGAACTCTAAATCAAGTGAAACCAATTGTGTTGCGAAGATAACTCAAAGAGAGTTATTTTGATAGGTCATAGCCCACACAATTCATCCCGTACCAAGAGATATAGATATTCAAAGTCAGCTCTTCCACACGACCTCGTGCAAAACCCAACCAACGCGATTCCTTTGAACATAGCCACATAAGTACGACCTATGATGGTCATTAGCCAACCAAAATTGGTTCAAATAGACCTTGATCAACCACTAAACAGTTTGAAAATTTTTGGGTCGTTACAAGGATATACCTCTTACCCTTTCAAACCATAAATTGACTTCCGAAAATTTCATCCACTAAGCCTCGTATAGCTATTCCGCAACAAAATATTCAAATTATACTTCCAAATTCTTTGAAATTTAAGTTACTGTAAATATACAACTGTCAATTTTGAAATATGATGCACCTTATGTGATAAATAGCTAAGGGTAATTTTTTATTATTTTCTCTTCAGCTTCCCATGTTATTTCTTCACTATTATTGTCCAGCCATAACACTCTCATGGAAGCCACTTCTTTATTTCAAAGCTTTCTTACTTGTTGATATAAAATAGCCATTGGTACCTCATCATAAGACATGTCTTCAGTGATACAGATATCCTCAATATGAGTAATATGCAAAGGATCTCCTTTGCACTTCCGCAATATAGACACATGAAGCACTGAATAACTGCTCCTAATTCTGAAGGCAAATAAAGCTCGTATGCCACCTTGCCAAACACTGAATAACCTAATATGGTCCCATATACCTAGGACTAATCTTCCCTTTCTTTTCTAACTGTATGACACCCTTCATGGGTGATACTTTTAAGAAAATCCAATCTTATATGTCAAACTCTAATTCTCATTATCGAACATCTATATAAAACTTTTGCCGACTCTGGGCCATTTACAATCGGTCTCTAATAAGTCTCACTTTTTCATTACTTGCTGAACTAGATTAGGGCCTAGCAACTTTGCCTCCATAATCTCAAACCAACTAATTAGTGACCTACATTTTCGCCCATATAGCGCTTTATAAGGAGTCATTTGATTACTAATTTGAAAGTTGTTATTATAGGTGGACTTGATAAGAGGTAGAGGTTCATCCCAGCTTTCTTTAAAGTCCAGCACATAGGCTATTAACATATCCTCAATGGTATGAATGATACGCTCTGCCTGTCGATCAATTGTAGATGAGAAATGGTGCTAAGATTTACTTGAGTGCCCAGACCCTTCTGAAAAGACTTCCAAAAATATGTTGTAAATTGAGCCCCTGGATCAGAGATAGTAGATAATTAACTCCATGAAGGTGAATAATTTCTCAAATGTAAAGCCTAGCATAATTCTCTGCCAAATATATCGTTCTTATTGGAAAAAATAAGCATATTTTATCAGCATATCAATGATTACCCAAATAGAATCATACCTGCATGGAGTACGAGGTAAACTAGTGATGAAGTCCATATTTATCATGTCCCATTTCCATAGCGGAAGTTCAATATACTGAGTTAGGCCTCTAGGTCTCTTATGTTCTATTTTAGCTTGTTGGCAATTGGGACATTGGGCTACCATCTTTGCAATATCTTTTTTTTGCCATTCCACAAATAGATTTGTCAAAGGTCCAAATACATTTTTGTTGCTCTAGGGTGGGTTGGATATCTAGAATAATGGACCTTAGAAAGGACCTCAACACGGAGCCCTCCGATGTTTGACACCCATAAGTGGCCCTGGTACCATCTCTAGTTAGATCAAATAAAGGATGTTATTGTTAGGGGATACTTTCCCTCAGTGTCATAAGCTTAGTATCCTCGCAATGTCTCTCTTTTACTTTGGTAACAAAGGAAGATTCTACTATATTTTGAACAAGTATACCTCCATCCCCCGTATCTAACAATCGCACCTACAAACTAGCTAGTTGGCGTAGATCTTTTGTCATTTTTTCCTTATCAACCTCAATATGGCTTAGACTATCCATGGGCTTCCAGCTAAGTGCATCAACAACAATATTAGTGTTGCTGGGATGGTATAAAATATCAAAATCATGATCCATTGGTAATTCTATCCACCTTCTTTGTCATAGGTGCAACTCCTTTTGCTTGAATAAATATTGGGGACTCTCGTGGTCGATCAAAACTACAATATGAACTATGTATAGATAATGTCACCAAATCTTTAAGGCAAAAAAACTATGACGAGCTCAAGATCATGAGTAGGATAGTTTTGTTCATGTTTCCACAATTGTCCAGAAGCATATGTGATAACCCTACCATGCTGCATAAGAACACAATCTAGGCCAATTCTCGAAGCATCACAATATATCTCGTAACCTTTGGTTTCATCCGTAAGAACTAAGATAGGTGCAGTGGTAAGCTTCTCTTTTGGCTTTTTAAAACATTATTCACATTCTGCAGTCCACTAAAACTTAGCTTCTTTATGTGTCAATCTCGTCAGTGGCGTAGAGATAGAGAAGAACCCCTCAACAGACCTTTTATAATATCCTGTCAAGCCAAAAAACTATGGACCTCTGTTGGATTCAAGGGTTTTGGTCAGGCCATTACTACTTCAATCTTTTGTCCATCGACCTTAATATCATTGCTTGTAATAACATGGCTCAGAAAAGATATAAAAGTTAACCTAAATTCACATCCAGAGAATTTAGAATATAACCTATTGTCCTAGAGAGTTTGTAATATAGCTCGCAAGTGGTCTACATGCTCAGCTTCTAACCATCAATATATCAAGATGTCGTCAATAAATATAATCACAAATTCATCCAAGAATGGTTTAAAGAGTTGATCCATAAAAGTTGTTAGGGCATTTATAAGCCCCAAAAATATAATAAGGAACTCAAAATGTCCATACCCCATCCTAAATGTTATCTTTGAAATATCAACATCCCTGACTCCTAGTCGGTAGTACCTGGATCACAAGCTGATCTTCGAAAAATATTTGGCACCCTGTAACTGGTTGAACAAGTCATCAATCCACAGGAGAGGATACATATTCTTGATAGTAACTTTTTTTAGCTTCCTATAATCAATACACATCTGTAAGGAGCCATCTTTCTTTCAAACAAAGAGAACCGGAGCACCCCAAGGAGATGTGTGGCTTACTAAAGCCTTTACTGAGTAAATACTTCAGTTGTTCCTTCAATTCCCGTAGATTTTTAGGATCCATTTTGTAGGGAGAAATGGATATGGGTTGCTTATCAAGAAGAAAATCCATAGAAAAATTGATATCCTTTTTAAGGGGAATCTCTAGAAGCTCATCAGGGAATACCATCGGGAATTCATTCATAATAGTGACTGACTGAAGGACCATTGGCTCTTTATGAACATCTCTAGCATGAACTATATTGTATATACAAACTTTAGCGATCAGCTTCTGAGCCCTAAGTTATGAAATAAACTTACCCTTAGGCGAGGCAACATTACCTTTCCATTCAAGAATAGGCTCACCTGGAAAATGAAACTGGACTAGCTTCGCTCGACAATCAATATTAGAATAATAAGCAGTTAACCAATCCATACCCATAACGACATCAAAATCTAGCATATCAATTCGATTAGATCGGCAGAGATAGGGCGTCCATTAATTAACACCGTACAATCTCAATAGATGTGACTAGCTATAATTGAGTCACCAATCAGCATAGATACCTCAATCAAAATTGGTAATAACTCAGGTCTCATATCAAGCTTACCAGTAATAAATAGAGTAATATATAAAAATGTAGAGCCAAGATCTATTAGTGCATAAACAATATGAGAATGTATCATCAGTATACCTGTGACCACATCTGGAGATGCCTCTAAATTTTATTGGCCTGTGAGTACATATAAGCAATTTTGGCTACCAATAGAACCTGAACTATCTCCTTCACCTCTACCCCTACCATGACTCTGAGTAGGTTGTGGACCTGGTCACGGAGCATGTACTGAGGATGAAGAGGTTGTTGTGGATCTTATAGGCTGAGTTGTTGTACCTCTACCTAACCTTGGACACTGGCTAATAAAATGTCCTGTCTGCCCACAATGGTAACATGCACCTGAATCTTTTCTACACTGCTCAATATGAAGCTTACCACATTGTGTACATGGACAAGTAGGTTGTCTTATTTGGGTAGAACGCTCCTGTCGAGGGCTGTCAGGCTGGCCTGAACTTTGCCCCGACCCTGACTGAATATAATGGTCAATTTACTGACCCTGCATGTGTGGTGGGAAACTACCAACTGACAAAGGTAGATATCGGTTAAATGGGGGACAAAAGTCACTATATGCCTCCTTATAAGACCCCATGGTATGATCCTTGTTATTCTACTCTCTGTCTCTACGGGTATCTCAAATCCGACAAGAAAGGTCCTCCTTAGTCTAAGCAAACATCTGTATATAGGAAATATCTGCACCGCCCTGTAAAGATGTTATCCTATAGTCTCTGATAAAATGATCCCCCAATCCATTCACATAAAGATGAACTCTGGTACTCATGGTACGTACAATATTTGGTGCATATCTATCCAAAGAATTGAACCTAAGGCTATACTCCCTTACACTCATATTCCCCTGCCGCAAACTGATAAACTGGTCAATACGGGCCTCCCGAACCTCCCATGGCAAGTAATGGCCTAAAAATGCCTCAGGAAAGTCCTCTCACTCTGCTGGCGAAGCACCCGGCCCTATGGATCTCTCCCATGCCTCGTACCATAATATGGTGACATCACGTAGTCGAAAAGAATCCAACTCCACAGCCTTAGCGATGGAGGCATGCATCACCCTCAATATTCTATATATATAGTCTATGAAGTCTCGGGGATCCTCAGTGGGACTGGATCCTGTAAATACTGGAGGGACCAAATAAAGGAACTCTCGTACCTTTGAGCTTTCTGTTTGATCCCTTATAGCGCCTGCTCTCACCTCTAGTTGTCTCTCATTAATAGAAACCATCCTAGTTAGTAGTTGAACAGCCTCCCTCATCCCCTGCTCCCCAGTCTCTAGTGGGGCTGGGGGTACTGGCTCTCCTTGGACCTCAGCAGGTACTGGTAAATCTGGTGCTATGGATACTAGAGACTCCCTATGTGTCTCAACGGGGAATATATCCGCCTGACCTGGAAAGGAATGACTGGTAACTTCTCTCAAATCCATACCTATCTCACGTTGTGCCATCTCTTGGGCTTAGGTAGCCTGTTAAATAAAACAAACTAGAAAGCACGATTTAGATTTCATATGTTCCTATAACTTTGCTTTATAGCATGATTTATTAAGTGAAAGAATTGTAACCACCCCTAAATGCCTCGTGCCTCCTAATTATAAGTGTGGTGCACAACACACCCATAAGAAGGACTCTACTAGACACGGCATTGTGGACTCCCTAGGACACGACCTGCTCTGATATCATGTTTGTCATACCCTAAAAAAGGGGAGGCATGACTGGTACTCAATATCATCATTGGCCAAGTAAGCCACTGTGCATACTAGTTAACTAAACTAGGGGCCAAAAGATCAGGCAACATAACGTCTAAAAACCTAAGCCTAGACCATTTGGGTCATGGCTTGCTTAACAATAAACCAAGCACATCAAGATAGGTAAGACAACATGATAAAGTACTGGCTAGTCGACAAGGTTGCAACAATAGAAGTACAATCACACACTATATATATACACACCAATCCCATGACTGGAGGCTGAAAGGTATAAAAACAAACCTAGAATAACATGTCCAAAATAGCTTTTAAGAGTGTCACTAACATTGCCAGGAATGGGCCCCGACTATACCCAACTGTACAACAAAAAGTAAGTATCCTGTGAAAGCTCCAGGAAGAGGTGGAGCTTACCAACTCACAACTGAACCAGGCTCAAAGTGGACGGGTCGATCAGAGTCCTTACCTGAACCTGCACACACAAAATAAAATGCAGTGTCCCCAAGAAACGAGACGTTAGTACGAATAAACATGTACTGGTATGTAAGGAAGAAAGTAAAACCATAAATAATTGTAGTAAAAAGGGTAATAGGAATACCACCTGTGACCAAAGCTCGAGTAACCTTATTGACTAACACATAACTTCCTGTGATCAGATATCCATGGTATGCTCGAGTAATCGCATGTTGTGAATACATATATTTAGATGTATATGCATGACATACCGAACCAAATGCTAGCAATGGTGGTCTTTTCCGAGAGCTACTCAACATCATATCTACCAACCTGTGGCTATCCGTATCATATACATATATACAGTCAGTTGGGCAAATAGGTCCCATACCTTCGATTATAGCTCAAAGTCACGCATAATGTGCAATGTATGATATGAATGCATATCATAGACCATTAAATAAATTCAAACAATCTTGGCTCATTGGTACACTTATCCGCATAACATCATAATCATGGTCGTAACATATACATATGGCCCGTTGGATCTTACATGTCTTTCCAATAAGTTTGACAACTTAACTCAATATTTAGAATGAGGCCTTAATTATGAGAATTTTCATGAAGGTGCTTCACATAATGCTTACACTTGGTTCCATGTCAATTAGTAAAAGAAAATACTAAAAAGAATATAGTGCATTAGTAGTTTAAATAGAAGCGTTGGAGATTATTGGAAATTAACACGTTACTTTTTAAGTTCTTCAAATATGGTCTTAATAAGAAAAAAGGATTGATTATGAATATTACATTCCCCTTGTAACCTACCTTTATTTTTAGTGACACCCCATAAAAAAGAGTAACACCTCAACATACGGATCAGTAGTCAGGAAAAAATGATAAATTGATCTATGTATATTGAATGTCCAGTTGAGCATTTGAATGGAATATCAAACTAATACCATCGTAAAAATAATTCAGCTACAATCCCAATTCCTTTCACAGAAGGTCTTCCTAGCAACAGAATGGTAAAATATCACATTTGACGTTTTGGAAATTTCCCGGATTTCATGCTAAAAGGAGGAACGAAGCTTAGCCTTAACATACCTTTCCAACAGACGTCTGAATGCCCGAAGTTCCTTCACAAAAGTTGTTTCCGACATCCTAAGCTTCATAACGACTATATACGCAGCTTAAAAACACCTACAAATAGTCCCCAAATTGGCATTAATGACCAGATTTTGCATATAACGTTTACGCGAGGAAACGTCCGTAGAACTTCATAAAAATAGTCATACAAAAGCCCCAAAATGATTATCTAAACAAATCAGCTGCAAACACACAACAACCAGAAAGAACACCACTTTTCACAGTCCAAAACTAACCCCCAAAAATAGCTAATAATAGAGGAAAAAAATCACAAAGTGTAAGGCATGCATTACTAGGCATGCAGGAGACGTTTAACAGTAAAAATGTGAAGAACTTACCAAAATTACTTATGGACCTGGTGGGAGCTTTCTCTTTAGTTCATGAAATATTTTGGGATGAAATAGGTCTCTTTTCAGCTTTAAAAGACCTCTTTAGCCGACATCTATGTGGGCTTGACCCGACCGGGCCCATGACCCAATTTTCTGCTTGGGCGTCACGGTAATACTCTCATAACTTTTTATTATGAAGTTGGATTGGTACACAGTTTTTGAGTTGAAAACTAGACTTGTAGACCTTAAATTGGATAGGTCATGGACTTTTTAAATCTTTATAATTTGGAAGATATGGTCTGATACATTTTACCCAAATTTAAGATAGATTTCTTAAAGAAGCTTACGGTAACTTTGGCCAAACTTTATCTTGCAACTTCCTTGAATCCAAAACATAACATATGAACTTTGGGATATTACAATACCCCTTAAAATCCATTATTATCAAATTATGCACTCTTAGTCCCATCCTAGAAGTGAAACTCAATTTAAATCTTCCAAAAAGAGCGAGGTGCCACTTGGGCCATCTCCCTAATCCCGAATATGCATTTAGGGAATTTATTTGACTTTAAACTTTAATCACTTGATATTAACACCTATTTGCAGCCCTATTACCCTTAGGTTCTAGCTAGAGTCATATATACCTTATACAACATTCCACAATATGCATATTATGGAAGACGAGAAACACAGGGTCTCACAAATGCAACACTATTACTTGATATTGCATCATATTAATTGCACTTTATTACATTCCATCTCATTTCACTAATAATTTTAATGTGAATATATGTATGAAGTGTATATTATAATTAATTATGTATATTTAAAATTAATAAAAACTATCTTCCTTATGTTATATACATTTATTGTGGACATGTATTTTATGTATGTTGGCTTTTTTTTTGTGTAGGGTAATAGTATCAGAGGTATATGGTTGGGATAACAGGAGTACCTGTGTTTTTTATTTCTTTGCTTCGGGCTTAGAATTCATTTGTTGATTACCTTGTTGTTAGGTACTCAACCCTTGCTTCTACACTTATATAGGTGTTGAGCCCAGTACCTCCTCATCTCTTTATTTCTCATCTTAGACAGGGCTTCTGGACACTTGAAAGCTAACAACTTGTTTTATTAGTGGACTCTTGAGGCCATTTTATTTTATGTTTTGGTCTATTCGAGAACTAAGACATTGAGACTTATATTATCCTTCTTTCTATTAAATTATTGTCTTATCCATGCGACACCAAATCTTGGGTGGTTTTAGAATTAGTCTTCCTATCATTATCTATGTTATGCTAGACTTCTTTTCTTTTGCTTAAATTTTTATGTATTATGAGTTTTCTAGGCTAACATTCCTTGGTGTGTTAGGCAGGTGTCATCACACTTGATTTTGGGTCATGACAAGTTGGTATCAGAGCCTCAAATTTTTAGGTCTCACATGTCTATAAGCCCAGTCTAGTAGAGTCTTCAGGATCGATATGGAGATGTCCACTCTTATCCTTGAGAAATGAAAAAAATTGTTAGAAAAATTTTGTTTTACTTCTTTCAATTTAGTCTTGCATAGGTTCTTGTGTGAGTGTTGAGCTGTTGCATGTTTTTTGGCAGATGGTCAGGACTAGAGTATCAGCTTTTGATGGTAGAGGGGAGGCAACTCTCGAGATTATTATTAAGACCTTAGCTTGGGGCAGAGGCATAGTCAGAGTTTGGGGACAAGGTAAGGGATAAGGTTGAGCTCGAGGAATAGCACCAACAAGAGATCATGAGAGAGGTATCGCCCCTGAGCCCGAGCATGATATCAGAGGAGATCATATTCCTCCTGAGTATAAAAATATTCCATTGCTATAGGATACTCTATTGACGATTTTGGGCATGCTTGTCATGACTCGGGCAAAGAGCCTTATCGTAACAAGGGGAATGAGGAACCCAAAGGCATCTCACCCAAGTCTCTTAGAATTTATCTAGCATTTCATAGGTTATTATCATAATATAAAAGTAGAATAATAAGGGGAAATGGGTCTAAGGAAGAATATTTCACCAAACAAAAACTATATCATAGGCTCTCCATATATGTCCAACAATATCTCTAACTTTAGACTCCGCGAAATCTAATACATGTCCCTAGCTCACCCTCAAATGGAAGTAGGAAAAATTAAATATATTCTAAATGTCTTAATACATCAAGCTTGAAGAAATCAAGTATTATTCCCAAACTAGAGGACTCACCAAACATGTCTTCAAACGATCCAAAGCTAGTCGCATGGAGGAGGTGGTGGAGGAACATCAACCCCTACATAATATGTGTTAGTACTTTCAATGTACTAAGTATGTGGGAAGCAATGCAACAAGAAAACTATAATATCATAATAAGTAATATGCACAATCATAATAAGATAATAATGCTCAAGAGATAATGAATGATCATTGAATCTTTAAAACATGATTTGGAGTAGCATAAACATCTCAAGTCATCATATACATACTTGTATGGGAGGATACCATAATCAACATTAAAATAATGATGAGCTACTCTATGGAATCTAACATATCCTCTTACGTTAGCCGGAAAGACTACTTGCCAGGTAGAACTCCATCAACTTATGCATGCACATCTTTAACTTTTTGCTTTTGTGGATCTACTAGCCTTGGCCTACAAGGGCTCCTATGGTGGCACATAGTTAATGAGATAAGAGGTTGATAATACTATTCCCTTACCGAACCCCACCTCAAGCCCCATTCAATGCTAAGTCAAGCCCCACAGAATACTTATAACATAAACATATGTATATACATTTATAACCTTTGAAACATAACTTCATCAAAATAGGAGTAGCTCATTAAAACCTTACATTCCATTCAAGTGAGAATTTTCCTTATCACAAGAGGAATCATATTTAGTGAGAAGTTTCCTTTTACCATCTTTATACATTCATAAAGGGCTTCATAAGTACTTAATAACTTTCATAAACTTTCATAATATATAGTTGAAACCCCTATCATTCATAGTCATACTTCATTTGAGAACATAGTATAAAACTTGGTGGGTTTAATGCATGCAGTCCTTAAATCATCTAATGCAAGAAGAGAATGCATAATCTTCATAAAACCATTCATAAGAAAACAACTCATCAAAATAACTCATATAGCTATAAATACATCGTAATATCAACATTTAAAGAGATATCATAAAAGCTCATAAAGATTTTATAGCTTGAAACTAAGTAAAATAATGAAAATACTTGGGCTTTATGGGTGAAAGTAACCCACAAATAAAACCCATACACCTTGATTGGAAGCCTAAGAGAAAAGCTTGAGATTAGAGAAGAGGACCTTGAAACCTTATATTATTGCCTTCTTGAGTCTTAGGAGTTGAAAGCCTTAGGAGAATTTGGGTTTGATTGAAGTTGGAAGGGAATTAGAGTATTATAGGAGGGAATGGGGCTTATATAGGTAGATTTAGGCCTTAGATAATGTAGCATTAGACTTAGGGTGTGAGGGGAATATCAAATCTAACCTTCATTAAAATTGCCAAGACCCATCAAATAGCCTAATCTACAAGTCATAGATTAATCTATGGCTTATAGGTCAAGGGTTTCGCCAAGTTACACCCCTAAGATCTAAAACTGATCTTTGAACCCCACTTTACAAGGACCCTCCTATGGCTCATAATTCAAATGATGGATCAGAAAGACACATCATTAAACTACCCTATACTTAAAACATTTCCACACCCCAGGGTTCAAACAATGAAGCTAATTCATGATTTGTCAACAAAACTATAACTCGTACATAGGTTTGTCTTATGAAACTTTTCCAACTTCAAAAACATAATTTGAATCCTCCATTTTTTGGGCCAATGTCTACTACTCCTAGATCCTTTTATGGGTCATAGATCCCCTTCATACCTTGACTCCCAGACTTCAAAATTCTACCAAGTCTAATCCCCATGCACGAGGCCTATCTACTACCAACACTACAATAAAACTGGTTATTAGAGACCAACATTTAGCGACAAGGTCAAAATCTGGTCCCTAAATATATATATATAAAGATGAAATTTTTTTGTGGTCCCTAATTTCTATGTTTATTATGAAGAATCTAAATCTCGTTGTTAAAAATAAAAACATCTCGTCCTAATAATTTAGTTCATTGGAAAGAGACATCAACATAAGAAATATAATAATAATAATAATAATAATAATAATAATAATAATAATAATAATAATAATAATAATAATAATAATAATAATAATATGCCTAACCCATTCTCAAACCCCCCACCTTAGCAAAAACAACACTTTCCTCTCTAAAAGTCTCTAAAAATTGACTCCTCTAAATTTCTCTCCATATCTACAGACTCAAAGCTTCATAGGTAAGCTCAACAATCTCTCGTTTCATCTATGTAAGCACGGAATCAACATTGTTTATTGCTAGCCCTCTGATCCTGCCTGCGGTATGCCTGTTATTGCCAGCGGTAGTCTCAGCTTCATGGTGAATAACCACCACAATATCAAGTTCGGTGAGTTTTTTAAACTTTATTTAGTACTATTCTGTTTGACCATCTTAGGACATATTTCGATTGTTACATTGACGGACCATGTGGGTCAAATTATATCACATCTGCAACAGATGCCATTAGGATTTAATTTTGGGTGTCCTATTTATATTTGGTTGGTTCATTCAAGTTTAAGTTTTTCTACTATGTTGTGATTGATTATTGATAGTGTATTGTGGATTTCTTATATAGAATCTTAAGATCAGTTAGTTAAATAAGAGTGAAAGATGCCTAGATTTTCATCTCTTAACATCAGTGCCTGAGATATATAAATACAATAACTATTACAATAGACTTGTAGTACTCTGCTATTTCTTTGGACACTTAAGAGGATATTTTTTTTCAATCTGAAACATGGATATGCAAAACATCAGCTAGTCAACCTTCCAAACAGAAGTGAAGTAGTTAATAAGAACAAACACCGTCACATGTAGCAGTAAACTTTGAGCAAATTTCAATTCACTATTACAAAGTTCAAGCTAAGCCACTTCACTGAAATGGGAAAAGGAAGACAGAATGGGAAAATTATTTGCGGTATAATTATAAACATTGACTTTGTAGCTTCAGAAACTTCTTGGAGAAACAAAGTTTTGTAAGAAATTCCTATCACTCAAATGATCCTAAGAACAAGGAGAGCCCTCACAAATGGCCAATATGTCAAATTAATTTTCATAAGAACTGATATTTCAAGGATAGTAACCAGTAAATGATATCACTTCTTTCAACACCAAAATGTGTGTTTAAATGAATAGCAAAGTGTGTGTTTAAAAGTAAATGAGTGGTGGTCTTTTATAATTATTTGATTTGGATTGGACAGAGAAAATTTTAAACTGCACAGATGAAACAAAGTGCAACTTGAAATAATTTTGAAGGTTATTCCTAGATAAAGTAATGACTTCAGTGAATAAATTCAATTAGTTAAGCTAAGAAAAACTATAAAATCTCTTGGCTCTCATAAATATTAAAGTTATGATTATATGAGTAGCTGAAGATACTGAAACTATGTGGTGTTGATATATTATATGTGTGCATATTTGGTGTCTTCACCGAACAATGAATGCCCTGACAAATTATGTCAAGAATAGCATGGCTGAGCTTTCTTTTTTGCATATAGAAAATCTTCTTCAGATGTTACTCCATAACTTTTTACTTGGTAATATGGTTAAGTTATCATTGAAAATATGATTGAGAAGAAGCGTAAGTAGAAATGAAAGAGAATTTATTTTCTATTCTCTTCTTTTTTGAAAGCAGTTATTGAACATAATGTTGAGACATGAAAAAGTGAAAAGACTTCCCAATCCATTTGTAGAAAATAATGGAGTTACCCACAATAAATATTTAATGATATAAATTGATTTATCTCTATTTCTTTTGAATCAATGGGGTTATAAGTTGTTTTGCTTCTTGTTTTTCTCAAAACTACTTAACTTCAATCAAGTTGAAGATTCCGTCTTTATGTTTCTCCTGAAAGTTTTTGAGTTAACCATGTATTTTTTGTTTGAACATGATTTTTATTCAACATGATAAATTTTACTCTCCAAAGCTCCTACACACATAACTGCTACTAGGAGCTCAAAAGGTGTCTTTTCTCATTTGGATCCTTTGGTGATTCAAACTCCCATTACGGTAGAAGGTGTAAAGTTTTTACCTCTATGCTATTCATTTCTTATCCTTGAATAAAGTTATTGGATGATTAAATTACAATGACAAAGACTTAATAGAGTGAAATGTACATGTTTATATAGATTGAGAATGTTTTTTATGGTGCTATCTAGTATCATTTGTGAAACTGAAATAAAAGTGCTTTGCAGTTTCTTTTGAGCATATTTGCTGGTAATATTTTAATATATTGCCAGTTTGACTTGTAATTTTACTTCTTAAATCATACGGAAACAATTTGATTTGTCCTATTCCTTTAATGTTATTCTAATTGATGGGGTGTGGTGCAATGTTAAAGGCAATGTTCAATCATTTGGATGTATTTCAGTCCTCGCAAATGTAACTCATAATTTCAAATTCAAGTGAACTAACATTTTCTTGACATCAACATTTTCAAAAGAAGAAGACAAGAAAAGAATGATAATTAATAAGTTGTGGTTTGACCAATTAGATTGAAGTACTTATAATAAAGTGCTTTAGAAAAAGGTTCTTCCTCTACTACGGTGATTACTTTAATTCTTCAAATTTGCTATATCATATGCACAAATATTCATTTAATTTCTTCTTGTTTTCAAATATGGTTCTTCGCTCTTAAGAGTATATGTAAATGATTTAACAGTTAACTTTTTTCATTGTGAAATCCACATGTATTTTTGCTACATGATTTTGTTTGATACATGGAAGTTAATGTTATCATTTGAGTCATCTCATGTCTTACACGTGCCTTCGAAGCTTGATACCTTAAATGTCCTAGACACCATATCTCCTAGTCTGATATCACAAACTTTTACTAACTACTCTCCCAGCAAATAAGTTGAATCTGTCGAAGTCCTGCCATGTATTCATAATATCTCTCAGAAGAACTGAATAATATGGAAAATTACAGGAGAGGTTATTTATCTAGTGTTATTAGTGGTAGATTGTTCAGTTGTGTACTTCTAGCAAGTTAGCAGTTGTTCCATTGATGCTTGTGCAACATTGACCGCTAATATTTTTTACTAATGACACGTTGAACCACGACTTATAGCAAGCTAGAAGCTCCATTGTTAACTTATACATCACTGACCACTAATGTTTTGTGATGAGTTTTTCTAGCAAGTTTCAACATTCCAAAGTTCATGTTTTTGATTTATTAATACTATGTGATGTCATTGTCTGCTTCATAGAAAACTTATATGTTGTCCATGTGATGAGTTTTTCCAACATGTTTTGATATGTACCAATAAGTTTATATTTTTGTTTAAATTGAGAAACCTCTGGTGATCAATATCAAAACATGATGTGTATCTCGTGCAAAATTACTCTATTACTACAGGTTTCTAGGCCAATGGCTTCCACTATGATTAAAAATACTTCTTTATTCCTTTTATATACTTAAATGACTTTAGACAATCAAGAATTAACTCTTCGAAGAGATTTGGAGGTTGCTAATGGTTTTCAAGGGGAGCTTATTTTTAAGGTAGGATGACAATATATATTACTAGCAGATTTGTACTTTTGCGTAAGTAATGCATACTGATATGACTTTAACTCGTACATGTAGTTGCTTTCCATTCAAAAATAAGTAATGAAGAGAATGTCATAGCTAATGTCGTGGATATTATTATAGTCCGATGTAAGTCCCTAAAATTTATCTCTGTAACTCTTGTTGAATTTAACATGAAAAATGTTGTGTAACAGTGCTCCTATGGTTCTTTGTAGTACTTTGATGTGGATAATCATAGCTAATATTGATCAGCAAGAGGAGATTTTTATTGCAAATTTTTTTGTTTGCACCAATCGTTATCATTCCCTAGGTGTTTTAATGTGAGTAGCAAATTTTGTTCTCTACTCGACAGTTACATAATTTTTTATAATACTTGTTTGATCTCTACAAACTTAATTTTGTATTTCAATGCCGAACACATTTGTTAGCCCCAATGGTAAATTACATGTTGTCCTTGGTGATAATCAAGAAGTTGTACTTGTTGATGCTCAAAGTGGAAAGGGTTTTATCCCTATATCTTTACTATTTGAAGTGTGTAAATACTTGAAGAACTTTTACAAAAAAAATTATACTTGAAGAATCTGAACTTCTTGGTTCAGGATAAAAAATATTTAAAAATATTATATTGATCTTATTTCTCTTTGAGTAATGTGTATTATTTTTTATAGGTTTTGATGTTTAAAGAGATGAGCTTTGAAGACCTCGTACAAGGCTATACAAAGTTGATTGTCGTCTTTGATATGATTTTAAGGCAAAACATTACATGTAACAAAACATGTTACAGGGATGATAGATTTGGGATTGTGTAAACAATGCTTTGAGTTTTATTTTATGGCTATACGACAACTGAGATGTAAATATATTTTGTTGTAATATATATAAAAGTTATCTTTATATTTGTAATATATATAAAAGTTATCTTTATATTTTTTTCATATGCATTTTATTCCCTATATTGTCAATTTTATGATATGTTTATGAAATTAGAAGAAAATTATGTATTTAACTTGGGACCATAATTTATGATCCTAAAAGAAATTAGAAACTATATTTTTAGGACCTCTAAAAACTAGTCGCTAAAAGTCTATTGGGACCAAGAGAACAAGCTAGTAATCGTGGATTGGGGACAAGAATAACTGGTCGCCAAAAAAGCTATAGGGACCAGATATTTTGTCACGCCCCAAAAGATGTGGAGGAATGACTGGCACTCGATACCACCATAGGCCGAGTAAACCACTTAACATAC